>OZ038482.1:3733579-3803579 GCA_964036315.1 Acanthosepion esculentum
AAACAAAGGAGTAGATAGGTTCACCTATCGTCCGGTTCACACTCCTCTATGGTCTTTTGAACAAGTGAAGCGGTTTCTCTTGTTTCCTGTTTAGAAGGAACCAGAAACCCAATCATAAAGTCTCTTCATTCTCTTTCACTCTCAGTAGTCCCTTGCATCTTAGTGGCTTTATCACCTTGCTTAGGATGAATTGATTAAAAAGAAAAAGAAAATGTTTTCCTAACTGCAACTTTGTTCCCACATAAAAAGACAGTTCTAACCAAATGTTTCTGGTTATGTAATACAATCTGTGAGGAATTACCAGTACACACATGGCACCATAGATTGAGGGTTGTCAATTGTCTCCAGTTTCAGAAATGGAATATCTGACACTTACAATCATGTCCCATTCAAACTCTAATAATTCACATCACCTTGTCAGTGTTCATACTGATTCAACAGATGTCAAACTACAACAGATTTAGGTTTGGACATTTCCATGATATCACGATACAGTGATACCACCTACCATTGCCTTTACAAACAGCTAACATATGTCTTTTGGAACGTCTGTGTAATACTGACCAAACCTAGTGATGAAAAGAATGATCAGGACAATAGTCTTGAATAATTCATGAAAAAGATCTAAGTGCCTAATTTTGAGTTAGGAAGAACCATTTGATTTTTGGACAGCATCGAGTAATCTTACGTCTGAATATTTGCTAATATGTAGAGTATGGTTTCCTTGTATTCTGTTGTGTCTGTGTTTACCTGATGTCTTTCTAGCAGTCACTCTTCCTCCATTGTTGGCGTTTCCGTGACTGTCCTTTCTGCTTTCTGCGGCACTTTGTACACGCTGCTTAGAAATGTCAACAGCCTGTGCTGTCAGTGGTTTGCACTTTCAGTGCAATCTACTCTGCATTAAGTACAAATGACACCCAAAGCTTTGGACATGTTTGGCTGAAGCCCTTTCTGTTTACTATCCATTCCTTCCCTCGTTCTTACTTTCTTTCTTAAATGTTTGGGCAAATAATATTTGAAAATACCAAAGAAATTAAGCAATTACTATTTATTATGAACTTTTATGAATATAGATTTTTTTTTCTCAGTTTCTGCTATTTAACTTGACTTCTGAAAGTCTGAGATTTTAAAGGCTTTGGCTGGATTAAAATTGCAGTTACATGCCCAGTGTTATTACAGTTTAACAGAAAGAAAAAAAAAATAAATTAAAATCCTGTATTTGTGTCATCTAAGGCAGAGGTGTCAAGTTTAGTTTGATCTGTGGCTCAATTAAAATTCATTGTTTTATTTTTTTTAATTTTAAAATGTTTTGTTAAAAATATATTTATAAAGGTTATAAAATGGCTTATTTTTAAAAATATAATCTTTTTAAGAGATAAATGGTAAGAAGGCTTTGCAAACACAGCTTCAGAGTGAAAGGTGAGCCTTTTTATAATGGAAATGTGAATTTTTCATGTTAGTACTTACAGTCATGTGTTTACCATACACACGTCCTAGTTCATCCTGTTTGTTCTTGTTAGTGATAAAGTACTGATTTCTCTAAAGGTAATTCTAATTTTACAAGTTATTTTATTTTAAATTTTAATATCTACCTACACCCAGGACGCCAAAGCAAAAAAAAAAAAAAATGGACAGTTACTTTTTTGTCACATTGACTTTTAAACTGACTTGTTTGATTTGCAGTGAATAAATTTCTGTTACTAAATAGTACAATGTCATCTTTATAAAAGTCAAGATTACAGTCAACATTATAAAAGTTAACATTATAAAATTCAAGAAAATATGCTTAAAGATTATAGTAACAAAATTTGTGAAGACCCCCCCCCCCAAAAAAAAACCTGATAAAGTAGTTAGAGCTGGTTATGTAACTACAAATAAAATGTCCATTTTTCTCAGTCCTTTTCAGAAGTAGGCTTACAGCTACATGTTGAAACACCACTTCCTGTATTATCTCCAGAGTTAAGCAACATTGAGCCTCGTCAGTACCCACATGGGTGACCAACTGGGACTACACTGTAAGCTTAAATGTGCAAATGGTATAATTGATAATGGCTCAGTATTGTTAATTGGAGAGCGAAGTTCCAATTCACTTACACACAAATATCCTTAGGAAAGGTATGAATCCACCTTCTCCCTCCAGCTATGGGTTAATTAGTAAAATTTGTATCACTAAACCATTCTCTTAAAAAAAAATATTTTCTGGCTTTAAATAACCTGCAATGGAGTGATAATCCATAGGAAACAAATATTTTCAGAAGTAGAGATTTGCTTAAAATTGCATGAATACGCCTTCAGACATAATTTGTCTGGAAAAACAGCAATTACTTTCAGATATATCATTAACAAGGAATACCATTGCAGTGCATATGGATGATCTCTAAAAATATGAATTTCTAACTTCAGAATAAGCACATTGTTTCTTGTATTTTCCATCGCCAGTTATGATTTAAGTTGATGAATATATCTACATCATAGGATTTGTAGAACATTACCTCTGTGAAGGCCAACCATCCTGGGAAGAGATATTTAAATCTTTGGTTATCTCATTAGATAAACAGGAGCTGGGAACAGTTTCACTACAGAAGGACACCCTAGGCAATGATTTAGATGTAGTGTTCAGATTACAATCAAAATTAGAAACCATAAATAAAAATAACTGTATCTATTGTGTACATTGATTTATAAATCGGGGAAATATTATGCTCTAAAGCTCTCTAGATAGACCGTCATTAATACTGAGGGAAAAAAAATAGTTAATAAGTGTGTGTAGCACATATCACCGACAACATCATAATTTCTTAAATGAGCTCCACATGGATTGCCTATCACAGAAGTGTTCGTTAGCTAAGTAAATGTATTGTACTGAAATGCTCTTATGAGTTTGAAATAATTTTCGATGAAAATGAAAGAAAAAATGTGTCCAAATTTTTAAATACTGGCTAGATTCAAGATCTAGCCTTTATGATTGACATTACTGGCTATTTGAATGATCTGAGCCTAAAAATGCAAGGAGTCAATCAGTGACTGAACTTTCTTCATGCATTGAAGCATTTGAAACCAATCTGGAGTTCAGTACTAGTCAAATATTGAAAAGAGTGTTTATTAACTTTGTGAATTTGATGTCACTTAAATCTCTTCCAGATTATGAAAAGAAAGAATATCCAATGAAAAGTACTGTCTAACTTTTGATCTAAGACTTCCAAAAAAACTTCTTAGATTTCCATTAAATGAAGCAAAAATTCTCCATTTTTCTTGTATCTCTTTTATGTTAGAATAGACATTGAAGGAGAGTTGGATGGCCATGATCACCTACATCCTGAAGGAACACAGCACATAAAAGATGTGATGAACTCCCACTGAAATACGTCTGAAGTGTAACAGACCTGACATGGATAAGTTTTCAAATCTATACACAAAACATTCTATCAAAATTTGGGAGATAAACATCCAGAATTCAAATTATTTGCTGTAGGAATAAAATGCCTGTTTAGAAGTTAATGGGTTTGCGAGAAGTTATTCTTTTGAATGAACAGATAAAAATATTATTTGAGAATATTGGGTAACTATGTAAATATGATAATGAAAGACCCAACTATTGAGTTTATTTGTCTAAACTTCGATATTCCTGGTAGAAAAACAATTTCAAGATGAAGCAAAAATTTGGCTAAGAAAATAAACATTCACATATATATATATATATATATATATATATATACACACGTGCACACACAGAGGTAAATAATCAAATCATTGGTAGATAATCAAAGTGAATCCTAATAATATAAAATATTAGAACTGATCCACAAAATGAGCTTAATATATTTATTATAACAGAGCATATAAATTACATAAAATAGAAATCCAAATTTACCTCATCAGGATAGCTATTTCAACCAACAAGTCCTGTTAGCATATATATATATATATATATATATATATATATATATAGGTGCTATCTATTAATATAAGCTAGTAATACTAGTAATTCATATATGTAAAATTATATAATTTAACATATCAAAGTGAATAGTATTTCCACCTCTAAAGTGCTTAATATTTGTCTAAAGCAATAATTATTTAATTATATATAAAAACATTCAATACGTATTGATGTTGACTTCGTTTCATAATTTTCTTAATTACTCAACAGGACTTTCAATAAGAATTCTTATAGAAAGTCCCAATGAGTAATTGAGGAAATTACGGAACTCAAAGTTGACATCAATAAGTATTGAATATTATAATATTCAATAATATATATATATATATATATATATATATATATATATATATATATATATATGGGATTTTGTCAGATTATGGATATCATTTTTCAATTATGTACCCTTTTTGCCTGATCCTGTTTTGATTGTCCCAAATTCCATCGCCAGGCACCTGTTCTTTTTATGGAGCCTTGGTTTTAAAAAAATCTATATTTCTATATTTGCTCAGTTTCTATCTCCATTCTCCCTCGAAGGACTCTTAAAAGAACTGTTTATATATTTACCATGTGGAAGGAATTGTCCCACATGTATCTGCACACACATTTTACAAATATGTCAGTTTTTTTTTTTTTCTTTATCGTTAATCCTCTGTGCCGTGCCCCTTCAAGACATTGGTGATCATGGCTCTCCTCAATTTCCTGTGGAGAGTCATGATCACCCTCAAAGTTGTTATATTGACCCTTCTGTCCATTTACTTTTGTCTTTACTATGGAGAGGGTTCTTGGAAAGAATTGTCATTTTCTGGCCTATGAGATTTAGTTTATGCTTCAGTCAAATTCGAAGCTGAACAGGTTTAAAAACCTGATTTCATATATTTTTTGTTATCGGTGTTTTTTAATTTTTTTTTTCTTGAATAAGTATTCATTTATAATGCTGATGAAGACAAATGTAACACAAGGTGCTTCTATAATGTGGCGTACCCATCGAACCACTGAATGTTGCACAGTGGGTCATTTGGTTTCAAAAGAATTGCTCAGTTCTACAGACATTGGAGCCCTTACACATCTTAGTGCAATTGGGAGTTTCTTACTGGGGATGAATCTCTGAACACTGTTTCAATTCAAAGCTCTTTTTGTAAAAAAAAGGTGTATGCATTCGTGTGTGTATTTGAGTTGCTTCATAAATAAACCCCATCTGTTTACTTAATATCAGCTTAGCTTTGCTGACTAGTATTCTCACCTGAATTTGGGTCTGGTGGGGAGGATGTCACTAGAAGCCTGTAACTCTCACTCTGCTTGTCATATTGTTCAGTTTTTTAACATGTCTCTCAAATACTTGAATATAATGACCTCAGGATGATAATCATTTCACTCTAACTACAAAGACATTCTTCAAGAAATTGAATCACCCATTGTCATTGATTATTGCATTCTAAATAATAGAGGAAGAAGATCAAAATTTTCTTTTTGTTAGGCTTCTGTATACACAATTGTTTTCAGGTAAATCTTCAATGTTTTGCTAATAGGCTTTTAATATTAGAAGCAAGCAAATTCTGGGTGAAGACTATACTTTTTATTATTGATTCTCTAAATTAAAATGTTCATCCTTCAAAGAAAATCATATGGCATCTCCATTGTATAAATGCAATACTTATATATTATTAGCACATTATTCGACTGTAGCACAAGATTTGAGATTCCAGATTACAAAAGACACCTGAGAAATGCTGGAGATTAAAGTCACTGAAATGTGATCAGACTAACCAACCAACCACCAAAGATATAGTTATTTAACAAAAATGCATTTTTATTTATTGATTAATTCTTACTAACTTAGGGTAATTAGTAGCTTTGGTCTCCTATTTTAATCACTTTACTCATGCTGTTAAAAATGATGACATATTTTAATTGTTATTGAGTGAGATAGCATACTAACAAAATGACACTAGGTACAAACGTGTACAGGTGAAGTCTGCTTTGTAATACCATCAGGTCAGATAACCCACTACTTTCAGACAGTTTCTGATTGAGGGTGTCCCCAAGTATCAAGTTGTGGCTTTCAAATCCCCTTCAGATTTAACAGAAACAACACTCTTGACACCCGAGCATGGTGCCCCCCAATGCACAACCTTTCAGAACATAGGGGGATATGCCCTGTTGATTAGGGTCTCATAACTGACAAGCAGGTCTGTGGTACTGAAGGGGATATTTACTCTTCAGTCAATTATGTGTCATGCGTGATACATGCTTAGGTGATCATGTATTTTTTGATACATGACTGACAAAGCAGATTTTTTTCCACAATAGGTTGCCATTTCTTTCTGCGGTAGACCAGTTGCCATCCAAGGCTATAGAATTGGTATGTCCTGCTATTTAGCCATAGCTGGGGGGAGATGATGATTCATACCCTTTCCCAAGGGTATGAGCATGTAAGTGAATGTAAGGATTTGACTGGAATTTGAATTTGGCTCTTGGATTCCTCAATCCAAGCCACTATCCATTACTCCACTGCTCATCATACTTAAGACAAAATATGTACATATTAAAATCTCCAATCAATTATGATCAGAAGAAATGAGAGCTATACCGGGTGTAATATGAGGTCATTATTATTGAATTTGCTTTCCCCTCAAACCTTGCTCTCCATTTTTGAAACAGTCCACTATTGAGTTATCCCCCTTGCTCTGGTGACGGAAGTACAAGTCATAACTATTGTGATGCAAAAATTCAAGACTTCATAAAAAAGACTCAGTGTTTTATATGTAAGATTATTTTTAAAAATATAATTCAAGAAAATAGTTTCAGTGGCTTAAATTCTGTTCATTTCTTTAAATTTCTTTTTGAAAATGACTTTATTAGTCAACAAATTAACTTAGTTGAGCAGGGGAACCCAGTGAGGATCAAATTGACTTATGAAACTGGTTTGCCAAACACCCCTTCCATACCTAATTAGAAAATACAGTAATATGAGAAAGCATGTTTAAGGCGTTCTTCTGTTGTAACAGTTGTTAAAACAAAACCATTTTTTTTTCTTTTGTTATCTTGGATAACTCCCATTTTCTCACTCCTGCCATTGCAGTTGAATTTTGCTACAAGGATGGATAAATAAAATGAGAGTGAACAGCTTAAAACCTCTTTTGTTAATGATGGTTGTTACCTTTTGTGTAACAGGTGCTGGATTTAGAGTGATACAGTGATACATGCTTAAAGCTTAGTCTTTGTCAAAGAATAGGCAGGTGGGCAGTATGACATCATAACTTGCAACCTCATCTCCAGCCTCTCACTTCCTGTTATTAGAAGTTTAAGCGATCTCAAGTCATCGTTAAAAATGGCGGATAAACTTACTTGGTATATTTTTAACAACACATGTAAAGAAATACTAATAAGAGAAAAGCACCCTTTCCTCTTACCCATGCAACCGCTTGCAAAAATCGAATAGTATAAGTAAATCTCCAATCTAAAATGTTCCAGTTTTAAATAACCCACAAAGGGTTAAGATATAAAAAATAAAAGCAAAACCTTTTTTTTCAATTTAGAAAAGTAAGTTAGAATTTAACTCTGATTAATGTCAGAAAATTAGACCCAGGTTTAGTGGTCAAAGAAAAATCTATCAAATATTTGCTGTAACCATTTCAATAGGGTACAGGACAAATCTGAAAGGAGTGAGAAAATAAATATTAAAACTTTGACCAAAATGTGATGGAATATCAAATTAACAGTTGTACTCATGATTACTGGAGCATGTGGAACTTTGCAGTCCTTTCGTAAGGACACTGAAATAATTAGAAATCTGAAGAACTGAAAACAAATAAATTTCTCTATGAAAATATTGAGTGTTGGAGATAGTGACTTGCCCTCTTTGAATCCAGCTTGATAGCCATCAGAAATTTCTGGTGTAAAAGAAATTGTGTGAATGTGACACTGAGGCTGTGAGGTGGTTAATATTAATTCTGAATAGAAAAAAGGGTTAACCTCAAAATGAAATATAAACTGGAAGGTAGAGAGAATGGAATACTTTTTCCTGGTAATGTGGAAGTTGGGGGGACCATCTGGGTTTTCTGCCCCCCTCCCCCAATGAATTAGAATGATGCACCAAGATTTTATCTATCAAAAAGCTGGCATAAAGGTAAAACAAGATGGCGATCGGCCCAAGGATGGAGAACATGTCTCTTGGTTGAGAATTTTGGTAAACAAATATATTTTCATTGACAAAAACAAATTGGGGAATAATTTTATCTATCTCTCAGAAAGTTACAATGAGAAGCAGTGGTCTGGTTTGTGTTTTTGCTGGACAGAGGTAATAGGTAATAGGGAAATGAAAAGGAGTCAGAGGATTTAAATTAATGAGAATAAACTATGCACTTTCACCTCTTCACATACAATTAGATTTATCAGAGCTGTCTTTGTCAGCCCTTAGAGGTGGGCAGAGTTAGAATACCAAGGAGGAAGAAGCAGAATCTAGCACCACCTGTGTGGAGTGGTGGTGAAAGATGTGAAATGAAGCAGGCTGGAGTTAAATGAGGAGCAATCCCTGTGACTACACTCAAGGAAGGTGAGTAGTTCCCAAAATTTGGAAAGTTGATTAAGAAAGCAGAAATAAGGAACGAAGAGTGTGATTAATGTAAAAATTGAGGAATCCCGAATCCTTCAGCTCTACACCAGTTTTGGGCCGAAGTGCATAAAAATAGATGACTTTGGGAGCTCAGTGACTTGGGCTGAGAACCTGCATTGAGCACCTCTGGAATTTGTTCAGAACTTCCAAGAACTTTGAACCCAGCTCCTCTAGAAGTTTAGACAAGGCCCAATGTCACTACAGAGATTGATGCGGGAAGGGTTAATTTTTGTTGTTCCAAGACCCATATGAACCAATTGAAGATTAACCCCATGAATCTTTCATTTTATTTTTTTGTTGTGAAGATATTTTTCTTCCTTCATGTAGCACCCGTAGAACCAGTGCTGCCATTACAACGGCATTTCATCTGACATTGCACAGTGATCAAGTACACAATGTGGGCAGAGTTGGTGCGGATCTAGGCAGCCAGTGACCGACATCCAACTTGAACCAGCGTCAGCATTGACCAGCACAGTTAGCCCCATGGTTAAAATGTTGTCCTAAGAACATGAGGACCAGGCCACTACACATGGTTACACCACCAGGTGCAGGTGGCAGCCAAAGGGCATTCTATTAATTGGTGACCATCACCAAGGATGTAACCTCGACGATAGGAGGTGTTATATGAATAGCATAATTAATATCACTACAGAAAGTGAAATTGGCATGCGGAGTTCAAATTCTAAATTAGTATGAAAGTGAATGTAACAGACTAATTAGTGGGATTAATGTATTTGATAAAGTATGTATCAGATTGTTTTGTGTTAATAAATAATTTAGCAAAATAAAATAATAATTATATTAATAAAAAAAAAAAATCTAATCACATATATATATATATATATATATATATATATATATATATATATATATAAGAAAAAAATCAACAGCAGTAACATTTAATTTGATTAGCTATTAAATTACATCACTTAGCATTATCTATGGTTTACCTTGACTTTCACAGTTAACCATATTTTTGAGCATTCTTAAATTTTAAAAAATTGAAAAGCTAACAATGTGTTTTACTCCTGTTTATAAATTAATGTTGCAAAATAAAATTTTTACATTTGTCTTAATAAAGTCCATCAGAGGATGAAACACATTGGTAAAGAAAAATTTTCCTTTTGTCTTTATTCATATATATTTAATTTTTAAAATCATGTACATGTTTAGTTGTATCAGTGTAAATATCACATTTAGTCAGATGATATCCCAAAGGATGAAACATGTCACATGAAAACATTTTCTATAGTTTTCCCTAAAATTGATCTTGCTGTATAAAAATGTATGTATAATTTATATATATATATATATATATATATATATATATATATATATATATATATATATACACCCCCAAAAGCATTGATAAAAACCAACAGAAAGCCTGATAGGTGACCAAAGTAAAACTAACAAGCAAGAAAACAGAAACCAAGAAAAAAGCCAAGAGAAGAAAAAGAAAATTAAACATGAATTAGATTAAAAAAAAGACAGACACCTACCTAAACAGTACTCTGTCTAAGTTACCATGACACCAAATATGCTTTCCAGCTCCACAACTTGGAAAGAGATGGACTTGCTCCTTAAGTTTCACGTTACGACAATCATCAAGTGACCAGAATGCTAGATATATATATATATATATATATATATATATATATTAAATCCACAAACTGTTTTTGCTGTATCGCAGCTCCTCAGTGTGTCTAGACATCTGATTGCTTCAAGCCAGGATTGAAACTCAACCAATTTAACATCAATCAGACCCTTACCCCTAGGCTATTGTCGTATGGCAGAGAAAGAGAATTTTTTAATGCATTATATACATGGTATATAAATAGTGCTCAATTCTAATGAAGAGCAATGCATTTAAAGCAGCAGCATCCGTTAAAAATCCCCCCCCCTCATAGTGCTCAATATGCATACACACAGCAGGAGGAACTTCCACATAATAGTAAGATATCTAAAGGAAGACACCATTGCCACTAATGTCTTACAATTATGTAGGCAGAATTTCTGCCACACCATGTATATTGTTTTTTATATATGAGGGTGGACTTTTGTATTAAGGGGAGATTATTAGTGTTGTTATTTTACTCTGTTTTGTAAGCTCAACATTTTTTTTTTCTTACATTTGAATAATGAATGAATTGGATATAATCACTTTTATTCAGAATAAGGTTAAGACTGTTCTAGTTTTTTCATTCATTGCAAAGGATAGTTTTCTTTCTTGAACTGTTTCACACATTTTGGTGTCAATACACTAAAAATAGATAGACAATTTCCAATTTCAATTTTGCAATTTAAAAAAAATCGTTATCCCAATAATAAAATGAAATGTATCATTTGTCGACAAGCTTTCAGCAGGAAATTGTATTTTTTTTTTCCCAGGGTATAAGCATATTAATGTATGTAATTGTGCATCTGGGACTATGAATTATTTTTCTCCATTTTACATTTCCTCTCATTGTTAGCTTCTTTCCAAAGTGAAATGGATTTTTTTTCCTTTTTAAACAATCAATGTATTTCTTTCATCACTCCCCCCCCCCCTGCTCTCTTTTGCACGTTCCCAACAGCAGACTTGTAATTTTCTTGTTGACTGATTTGTGAAGCTATTTCCTGATCACTCACATTATGCAAATTATTTTCATTCATCCAGGCCTCAAGCAAAGTAGATACCTTGACTTAAAAATAAATGAATATAAATTTGCAGTTAATACTTTGATAGCTTTTTATTTTCTTATTTTTCTATATGAAGCAATTTTTTGTAAAAACTTAAATTGAATTATTTGTGAATTAAAAAAAAAAAAAAATAAAGTTCTTTTTTTTTTTTTTTTTTTCAGTAGCATAGGTAAGTGGAAGCGGTATGGAATATTTTTACAATGATTTTACAAGTCAATATCCATGTGCAAAGCTCAAAAATTAAATCTAGAAGTTTATGGCCACTGATTTGGTGTTCACCTCAAAAGATTTTTTTTTCTTTGGGTAGATCCTCCTAAGCAATTATGTGAATTTAAAAAGTGACTGTCTAGTCTTTTAATTATAGTTTAAAATTGTATTTTTAGAGGGTTACTCTCCTATTACAAGCTTAGATAACTATGTAGTTGGGAACAGACCACTTACTTTTCAGTTTGGAGTCTTACCACTAAGCTAAATTCAAGGGCAAAGATTCTCAATAGAAATTATCAATAAATATGTATGTTCAAAAACATTAAAGGAAAAGACTGTAAAGTTGTTTGTTTTTAATGTTCAATTTAAAAAAAATGTAATTATTCATCAGCTTGAGTTACCTCCCTTGCTTTTTATTATTCTTTGTTCTTAAGCAGACCTGAAGTGCTTGGAATGAGTGTCCTGACTCTTCTGAAGCATTTTATTCTTTATATACACACTATTTGTGTTTTTATAAATGTTTTTTATGCAAGTTTACAGATTACTAAAAAACATGAATATGCAAATTTTTCACTCTGTAGTTATATTTAGTGCTTGTAAAATCAGATCCTCCCATAGTCAAGGATTTTTTATCTGATATTTTTATTTTATTTGCAAACTCTTAAGTTAATTATAAAATGAAATAACTTCAGGTAAAACAATTTTTGCATTCCAGTTAGTTGAATTACATTCTTTTAGATTTCTTTACCTTGTCTCATATTACACATTATTTTTTTATAAAAAGAAAAATTGTACTTGATTTGAAATTGAAAAATCTTGCATAGGAAATAGTGTCTAAAAGAGAATAGAATTTATTTACTGTATATTATAAGAATGAATTAATCCTCATGAAAAAATCCTACAGATATGTTTCAGTTCCATTTGTTTAATGCCATACCAACTCCTTATGGGTCATTTAATGCCAAAATTTAATCTTTTAGGGAGCTCTTGTAATTTTTTTTTTTCAAAAATGTATTGCTGGTAATTTTTTTCTTCCTTCTCCAATAATGTATTGATAGTAATTTTTCTTACTACGAGAATGTTTTTTTATACTTTCATAATGTTTTGCACACAGTTTGGGAGTTCACTATTTGCCCATAGCTGGGACCCTAACAGGTACTACCACCCGGGTCAATGTGGACCTGGGAACAACAGTAATTAAGAGGTTGTTCTAAACTCCTCAAAACCTCCCAATCAGAGGCCTTGCTGCCTGATGTAGTTTATCGTTATACCCAGAACAACCTCCAGATATGATTTTTTCTTATATCACTTTGGTGGCACAACTACATGTCCATTTGCCATTAAAATAAATTTTCAGAAATTTGGATGTAAAGAATTGACTTTGTTTGAATTCACTTCCTTATTCCTCTAAAAAAAAATTATTTCAATGATCAAAGAATGAATCAGCTGAGAAATGTTTTGATAAAAGGCAACAAAAAAAAGAAGAAAGCTCGTTAAAATCTTGATAATGGTATTTGCAGAAAATTCTTGGATCTTTGTGTTATTTGCTGATTTAGTCATTAAAAAAAAGTGACATATTCAGCTGATAAGAGCTCTTCCCCTTCTCTGAAGAAACTGTGTTTATCTTTATAGAACATTATAATTGTAAGATGTTAACATTGAAAAAATAAACCATATGTTGTGCTCCCAATATCAGAACAATGTTATATGAACTACTAAATAGTTTCAATTTTTTTTTTTTTTTTATTCCTGTTAGTCTCTTGGTGAAAGAAAGCCAAGCCCACACCAAAAGAAGTTGCTGTGATGTCAGTACTATAGTGAATATTATGGGTCCAACTTCTATTTAGTACTTCATGGCTGTCAGGGAGAAATGGATTCATGCTTTTTTCTAGGCCATTAACCTAAAGTGAACATGTCTCAGCTGAATTATGAACTCTATTTACAATTCCATTATATATATATATATATATATATATATATTACATTAATTGCACAACTCCGACTTTCACACCAAAGCAATTTTCAAGTGCTGGAATTATTATGTTTATTTTTTAAAATAAAAAATAATAAAAAAATATATATCTCCAGCACTTGAAAATTGCTTCAGCATGAAACATGGAGTTGTGCAATTAATGTAAGATAGAGATATATAATATATATATATATATATATATATATATATATATATATATTTGTGTATTTAGGCAGCAATCCTTCTTTCATGCACATTTCATTGAATAGGACAGACAAGGTGCTTTGATTTAGTTTTATACAATTTCTCATGCAATCTAATAATTTTTTCTTTTCAGATGATAAATTATATAAAAACTGTCCGAATGGTCTTTTTATCTGAGCACCTTCGGCACACATTTAGCCATTTTCAAGGTTGAAATATTTTAACTGTTAACAAGAAATAGTTTGTTGCATGTATGTATTTATATAATCTTTTCATTTTCAAAATTCAGTCAAGATATGTTCATAGTTGATATTATTGAGTGTTGTTTTTTTATTAATAAGCCTTCCATCATTTTTAGCCTTCTTTTGCATGTAGATGATGCTATTATGTTTGTGTTGTCGACAAGTATGTTACGAATAGGGTCTGGTAGGACACCATTAATATTTAAATGAGATCTAATTGAACTATGGTCAGAAAGGTGTAGAGTGAGTCTTTGTGTCAAACGTGTGTGGCCTATATAATTCTTTACGAATTTTGATTGATCAGGAATATAATTCCTTAATGTACATATACATATATATATATATATATATATATATTAAATAGCTCTGTGTTTTAACATTGAGCACTGTTTTTTTTACACTCTCTCTCTCTCTCTCTCTATATATATATATATATATATATATATATATATAATGTGTGTGTGTGTGATTGCTCACTCATATACCTACCTATATTTACCCATTCGGTTATTTTATTTATTTATATATATATATATATATAATATGAATTGTGTTTTATATTTGTATGGATTTAGAATATTTTTTTCGGTTACATGTTCAAATAATTCAAATATATTCACAGAACATTTGATGTCTTCATACAAGAAGACATTCACCAAAAACCAACTTAAAACAAAGTTGCACACATTTTATTTAAATCTGATTCATTCCTGTCTTGTTAAATTTTCCATTAATCTTTCAACTCTGTTTGCATAAATTAGAATGATATTCTTTTTAAAACACTGCCAGTTCCTCATTAATTTTTCTTAATTACTTTTACTTTTTTTATTTATTTTGTTTGGTATGGTTTTAAATTTTGTCACCAATTAAAGAGCTTGACAAAAAGAAAAAGACAAAAGACATTTTGAAAGAGTAGTGGGTTGTCATTTCAATTTGGGAATTTGCAGATGCTGTCATTTTTGGAAAAATGAGGACATTTAATCAGCCATTCTTTTATTTTGTCAGAAATAATTTAAAGCTTTTCTTCTTTTGACTGATTGAGTGAAATTATTACAATACCCTGCAATTTTTAAATATGTATATAACTAAGTAGGTAAATTAATAAGCATTAATCCAAGGGGTGAATATTAATTGTACAGATACAACATAATGAACATTTAGGATTAAATTCAGTTTGGCAGTATCAATTGTTATCTTCTGTCTCAGTTCTTGTTCTCACTATTACTTTTTCATATTTGTAAGTTGTAGGATAACTGGTTCTCAATCAAGATGAATTTTCTTATTTTCTGTTCAATGTAAATCAATTAGAAAAAGAACAATCAAAACATAATCTTATGTCATCTGATATTTGATATTGATTGGATTGCTCTTTGTCAAACAACATTCTTTCTTTTAATTTTATTTATTTATTTTTGACACTGGACAATTCTATAAGAAGCCCAATTTGTATAAATCATTTCTTCCCATAGAAAAAATATTGAAATTTAAACTCTGATAAAATATGTATAAATTGGTTTTTGCTCACAAAACAAGCCCCATGTTTAACACGTTGACTGCCAGGGGTCAATTATGATATCTGACTTCAAACAATAACTTTATAATAGCCAACTTAGGCAAGAAAATATCTTTTATGAGTTGACTTTTGCTTTTATACTAAAAGCAGCAATGCAAATAAAATCGTTGTTGGCACCCGTAGATGAAGATGTATTAGAAAATGCCAAGCACAAGATAACATTGGTCATTTTGGTACTGACGGTCTTGGATTTAAGAAAACAGTGTCCATTAAATACGGTCATGTCCAGATCTTGCTTCTTTACGGATTTAGGATATAGAAATTTATTATAATTTGAATTATAGATGCGACTGAAGTCTTAACATTGTTTTCCCACTCAAAGTATCTCTGCGAATAAAATCGTTGTTGGCGCCCGTAAATGAAAATATATGCCAAGCAGAAGATAACATTGGTCATTTTGCTACTGACGGTCTTGGATTTAAGAAAACAGTGTCCATTAAATGCAGTCATGTCCAGATCTTGCTTCTTTACAAATTGAGGGATTTATCGGATTTAACACGTTGAGTGTCAGAGGTCAATTACAAAATCTGACTTCAAACACCAACTTTATAATAGCCAACTCAGACAGGAAAATATCACGGTTTAAGGAAGGTCGAAAGAATGCTATTCTCTAGAAATTATTTCTCCAAAGCATTTTCCATTCTTTTCATAAGTGTATAAGTAAATTACAAAATCTGACTTCAAACACCAACTTTATAATAGTGAATTTTAAATTTTTTTGAGATGATTTATAGATTCAACTGAAGTCCTAACATTGTTTTTACACTAAAAGTAGCACTGCTAATAAACTTATATAAACTTATAATTAATGTCATAATAAAAACTCTCAACTGCAAGTTATCTTGTGGTTGACAGTCAGTGTATTAAATAATTGATGACGTAATATACTTTCATAACATACTCACTCAATGAACATGAGTGAATTGAGTGTTGAGTTACCCATGAAAATAATGAAGTTTATTACTTTTTTATATTTAGTCCTTTTTATTCTGTACTTTGTTTATCAAGTTATATTAATTTAAGACACCTGAAAAGCAATTGGAATGATCATAATTTCCTTTTTTCTTCTTTGGTACAAATTCATTCAGCTTTACATTTTTTTTTCTTTTGGTAAGAAAACTTACAATGGAATGTCCTAAAAGAACCTAAATCAGGTAAAATCAAGCACTAGTTGTGAGGCTTTGATGCAATTTGACATTCAATCAAAGGAAACTTCACTACACATGTGAATACTCTCCCATGGAGTTACTCAGTTGGTAGTGAGATTGAGTGATCTCATATCTGTATGACTCATATTAATCATAATAATTGCATCTTCCCATTTGTCATATCATAGAGTTTCAGGGCATTGCAGTTTCTGAAAAAGTTTCCCGTTTCATAATCATCAATTCTAGCATGCCTGTTGAGATGTTTTTATCAAAGAAGTTAATATAAGAAATATTTGTGTAATTTATGTTTCTAGCCATCCTAATGCCTTAAAGGCAGAAGATTTGCATAATCAGTCAGCCCAAGATGAATTAATAAATTATTATGTCACCTCTGGTGACCTGGAAAAATGGATAACCTAGTACAGTTCTGAAACCAAGGATGCCTAAAAATAACTGCCCAACAGTATAATTTTTTTTTCTTTTTTTCTGGCTTCAGATTTTAAGGCGAGTTGCATTCAGTTCTGATGCCTGAATTTATGTACGTCAAAGATTGACCAAATTTTATCTTCAAACTTTGGCAAAGATTTCTACTTTAACATAATTATTGCAATATTTACCAAGGTTAGTAATCTTTGTAAGAAATCCATTCTAACTTTTTACAATTTGGCTAATCATATGCATGAGAAGTAATAATGGTTAAGGTAAGGGCTGCTTGTCTTTCGAAAGACATGATTTTATGCTTGGGGAAGTAACAAACACGTTAAATTTGTCAAAGAATTCCTGAAATCATAATATTTTTTTTTTCCCTTTATCCTACTGATAGATTGCAGATTTCACTTTCCTTACAGCAAATTCTCCTTTCAATTTCTCTTTAAGATTCTAATTTTAAAGAATTTCATTATCTAAAATTCTACTCTGTTACAGTTGACCAAGTTCTTTGCTTTTAAGATAAAGCAAGAGTGACAACTAAATTTTAGTTTACTTAATCTCATTCTGACTGGACAAATGGTTGCATTCTGATAATTGCATGAAGAAATGTTTAATGTACTTTGCTTTTCATTCATCCTGGGGTGATAACATCATGTCAGATAGTGTTTTAAGCGAAACATCACTTGGTTGCCTTCTGAATGATTGCATTTTTCTCTCTGTTGTTTTTATTTTTATGCTTTGATATTATAAAACTAGTGTTTGAAATGCAATATCGTAAAAGCCTGGCAAGAAACGCGAGTTTTATTTGTTAGCTGTTTTTGTATTGAATTGCTTTTATGAAGAAAATGATAATAGTCATAAAACAAACTGGTATGACTAAAACCAGTTTTGAAAAGTCCATCAGAAAGTTGCATATGTCAGAATAAATTCAGATTTGAAAAGTTAGTTTCTAAAGTGAATTATTTTAATATTTTTACTTTTATCGAATTTTCTTCAGCTGACACACACACACACACACATATATATATAATATATATATATATATATATATATATATATATATTAAAGTGAACATTGAAGTCAACACTCAGAGGTGACAGACTTTCATACTAGACACAATCAGGCCATGTGGCCTGTTGATTGTGTCTAGCATGAAACAGCCTGCTGCATCTAAGTGTTGACTTCTATGTTCACTTTTATATTTACATACGCTCTATCTCTGATATTGAGCACTTTATCCCATAAATATAGCACACCTTAAAACTATATTTCTTTATATATATATATATATATATATATATATATATATATATAAAATTTCCTTTGTGTACTTTGTCAAAAAATTAAAAACTTGAGTATTCTAGAATGAGAACTCTATTTCTTTCTTACATGTGTGCCTTACTAATTAGGCAACAGGAAGCCATTACAACAAATGTAAAAACTCAATTACCCAACTTAAAAAAAAATCATCATTGGGATCTTTACATGTATTGTCTGCTAACTTTTCATATCTGGAATATAAAGTAATTTTTAAGCAATAAATGATTTTTTTTAATCCAATATTATTCTTTCTTTCTATAAATATTTTGCAGACATCCTTTTTCTTTTCTTTATAGTGAAATTAATGTCTACTGACCTTATTTCTTGCACCAAGTTTTGCTTTTCATATTTCTTCTATTGATAAATCTATTGACTATGCAGATCTTCAATATAATAGTCATAATATGATCTAATGGTTGCAATATAATTTAATAGTCATAATATACTATCATGGTTTCTACAAACTGAGGATAATATCCTGTAATAGTATTGAAGAAAACAGATGTAGTTATATTAATTGTTAAAATAAAATACTCCTTTTCATATCTTGTTTGCAGTTAAAAAAGTGAATAACAGAATTTTTGTTTCCTACGTTTTGCTCATTGTTGAAATTTTATTCTGATTGATGACCTTGCACTTGAAGTTAATATATATTGTCTTGAATTTTCTAAAATGAATCCATTTTGGTTTAAAAACAAAACTAATCTGCTTGTGAACTCAATGCAACAGATGCATATGCAACTTAATTTCTTAGCATGCAATTGTAAAGTACCAAACATTTACTCAATTGCCTTTTTTCTTTTATTCTTTTTTAGGTAAGTGATACACTTCAAGATGACTTGAAACATTGGTGAGAAGTTTTATTTCTTTCTTTGTTAAGGAAAATTATAATCTTTTATAATCTTTTGTTTTTCTTGTGTAATTTTTAATTCTGCATTATTCTCTGATACCATATCTAAATTTTAAAAATACTTGATGGAAATTGATAACCAATCTTAAAACATTAAGAGATTGTATCTTGTTTCAAATGAATTCTCTTAATAGACCTCAGCCTAATTTTACATTTCTTTAAAAAAAATCTGTTTTGATTGGTGCTTCATTTTTTCTCTCCCCCACCCCCTGTCGGCTTTCCTCTGTCTTAAAAGCTGACCTTAATAGTAAGGTTTTCTTTGATTCCAATTATTTCTATTTCATTTTCATTCTTTTGAAAATTCCATTTTTGGTACATAAACTTTGTATGCTTTTTGAAAACTAATGGGAATCCAATATTTTGTGCAACGATGGATAATTATCTGTTTTCTTCAGCTGTGTTGTTTTTTGTATCCCAAACTCAATGGAATTACCATCTCCAGAGTTCAGTCAACACCCACCAAATAATTTTGCTCTATTTCTATAAACTACTGATTATAGAACATAATTGTATTGCTATCATTGATATAAGAATGGAAATAATTAAGTTATAAAAAAATGATTAACACTTTCACTGCTGCATTGTTGCCTGGCTGTACTGGCCTATTTTGGGATAAACAGGAAATTTCCATTTACTGGAAATAACTACAATAAAGCTGATGGAAATTTCCATGGGCACCATTTTAGTTTCTATTGGATACTCAGCAGTACATACTAACTGGAGTTATTATACTTTTGCATCCTACTACAAAACACTATTAGTATTACCAATTCTTTGATACAGACACTACTACCACTAATACGTTGACACACACTGTCACCACCACCAATTCCTTGACAAACACTGGTGCAATCACAAATTGCACAAAAGTTATGTGGCAAAGATACAATTAAATAACCAAAGCATTGCATGGACAAACAAATTCTTACATGAGGGATGATTATTTTGCAGAGTTTATATGAAATCAAAAATTCAAAGACTTAAATATTACCAGTTTTGGCATCAGATCACAATTTACGTCCAGTTTAATGTTATTGGTTCTTGAATTTGTATTAAATTGAAAACCTCTTTATTGATTTTGATTTTTCTTGATTGAAAACACAAGTTTCCAGATGTTCAATTTAAATGTTCTCATGTAAATTTTAATGCGTCTTATGTAAATATAGGGGGTTTCATGTCGGATGCAAACTAACTAATCACAATTTCTAAAGAATGGAATCAAAAGTAGGAATTTAAAAAATATCTGTATATTTTTAACAGACTTTATTTGTAAACCTTACTCCAGATATATAAATGATCTGGAACAGTCATTAAAGCCATATTTGACCTGAGACTAAGCTATGATTTATTGGGCACTATTTTATATATACACTTTTTTGCATCTTCAAACACAGGTGTAACCAAAAATGGAAGCTATATGGCAAAGATACAACTCATATGATGATGGATGATTAGTTTGCAGAGTTTATGGAATCAGTTTCCAAAACTGAAAATTTGATGACTTTTAGGATCACAACTTGCCTCATATTTATGTCCTGCTTAAATATTATTGCTTTTTGAATTTGTATTAAATTGAAAACACCTTTTATTGATAATCTTTCCTGATTGAAACATAAATATGATAATGTCAACCAACCTAAACAAGATCCTCTACACACAAGGAAAATACATCCCAAAAGCAGCTCTGTATTGTATGCTACTATATGCCTATAATGGTTTGGAAATAGTACAAAGCACTGGTTAGTTTATAAGACAAATGCTTGTGACAGCTCCATGGTGTCCTGAAAATTTTATATATATGGTGCTGTTTGATAAAAGTGACTCACCTGATTTTTTTACTAAATGTTCTCTTCTCCGATGAAACGAAAGTTGAGCTAAATTCAAAGGATAAGCAATCTAAAATCCAAAGAAGAACCTTTGAAAGCTCTTTGAATTTAGCAGTAATTACTCTCAAGCATCCGTTCAGTATAATGTTTTGGGGATGCTTTCTTTTTCATGGAACTGGATTCTTAAAACCTATTGAAAAGAGCCTCAGGAGCAAGCAGTACAAGACAATTTTAGAGTCTTCTCTGCTCCCTTTTGCTGAAAGGGTGCAAATCCACCCCACCAAGCTCATTTTTATGCAGGATAATGCTCCCTGTCACAAATCAAAATTGAAGGAATACTTTGATGAGAAGCAGGTGAGTGTTATGACATGGCTGCCCCAATCTCCTGACCTCAACCCCATAGAAAACTTATGGAGCATTATAAAGTACAGGCTCTTGAGAAAGCAGTTGAGCAACAAAGAGGATTTGATTGTGAATTTCATATCCGAATAGAATTCAATGCTTGGAGATGAGATTTGCCAGAACCTAATCAAGTCAATGTGAAAAATGGTTGAAAAGGGTTATTCAAAATAAAGGAGGACCCATAGATTATTAAATATTTCGAACTATATTACCTATTATAAATAAATTATACCTCTATTATTCTTTATTTAAAGCTATTAGGTTTCTATTGATTACGAGTTGGAGGAAATAAGCGAGTCACTTTTTTTGCACAGAGTTTTCCCCTAAATCTCATATCGAAAATTATAATTATCAATAGAATACCTTAGGGTGAGTAAACTTTTTTACTAGTTGGTCAGGAAGGGGTCTTTATATTAGTAAGATTAAAAATTACTTTGACCCCAAAAACAATAGGCGAAAAAATTTTTAAGTAAAAAAAGTAAAAAAAAAACAAAAAAAAAAATCAGGTGAGTCACTTTTATTGAACAGCACTGTGTGTGTATGTATATATATATATGTGTGTGTGTGTGTGTGTGTGTGTATGAACAGTAGACAGTGTATGCTTAGTTAAGATGTACAAGTATTGGGCTGGCCTAAAAGTTTGGTATTGCTTATCAAAAATGATTTCTGGATGAATTTGAACTTTTCTCTAGCATCTGTAATCTGCTTACAATTAGAATATATGAAAAAGTGTTATAAATACAAAAATATATTTACTTACATTTGGACTCATGCCCTCATCTTTTTATTATCACAGCATTTTGGCTATTCTGCCATCCATGCTTCATCAGGTAATCTTTATGGAATTTTAAACTGACCCTTTTATTTAATCATATACCTAGATATGGACAGCAGAACACAAATGATCTATCCCTGTAGGTTAAATAATGGTTCCATTTCAAATTCACTAGATTGATAGATACCTGAAGAAGGCCAGAGGACACAATGACTGAAACATTATCACAAAGATGATGCTATTAGGCTGAATGTAAATGACTCCTTATCTCAGAAATTTAGACAAAATATATAATGTGTATGTATGTATGTATGTATGTATACAATAAATGTGAATGTCAGTGTGTGATTCTGTCACACTTATTCAATTTTACTCCTAGAGACTGTTGCCTAATATAACATACCATATTGGAATCAGGCCAACTCTGTGAGTAAATTAAAAACATTATGGCTTAGATCTGAACCTGCAATCCTGAACTTCTGGATTCCCAAGTTTTCGTTACTGCGATTATTTTCAGTGATTTTTTTTTTTTTTTTTTTTTTTTTTTTTTTTGTGATGAATAAATTTGTGAATAACCAAAATGAATTGTGAAAGTCACTCATGGAATAAAAATAATTGTTTGTACAGAAAGTAAGGACCTACATACATGAAATTGTCTTTAAATTAAGTGGCGGTAGAAGAATTATCATTGAACTTTCAAAAGGTAAGCTTAAATATTGATGCAATACTTAAATGCAGTGATCAATTTTGAGTTCTTCTGTAGTTAATTATTGCCTATCACATCTACTCCTCGCTACCTATTGTGATGAAGGCCCAATCAAGAACCCACCGCAGTGCTATCTTAAATACTGCCTGATGGGGCAGCTTTTAAACTAGTATACACTAGCATCCAAAATTAAAGAACAAAAATGAAAACTTCATTATTTCAAAAAATTCCAATTTTTCTGAAATTTTCACTAAATGTAGACAAATAACATTTCAGTTGTGCTTTAAATTTGTAAGTTATTTGAAATGACACACACACACACACACACACACACAGAGCTATGAGTCATGTAATTCTTTACTCAAATATCCAGTGTCCATCATTTTCCAACATGGCCAGCTGATGAAAAATTGACAAGTCTCTAAGCCAATTGAGAAGATTGCTGAACAGGTGAAGTATTCCAAAAGCATTGTGAGCCAAATTCTGAAACTGTATGAAAAACACTGGTCATTTAATGGAGTCCAAATGAGGTGGGTAGACCAAGAAAAACAATGACCAGAGAAGACGGGATTATTCAACACCTAGCACGGAAGGACCACTTTCAAATTGCAGCAGGCATTTCGTGAGGAATTTCAAATGACATGTGTTTTAACAAACTGTCTCTAGCTGCTTGCAAGAAATAGGCCTTTATGCTAGGTGTCCACAGAAGAAGCTACTCATAAGCAAAAAGAACAAGGCAACAAAACTGGAATTTGAAAACAAGCCTGGTCAGAAGAACAGTGGTCCAGCGTATTTTTCAGTGATGGAAGTAAATTTAATGTATTTGGATTTGATGGAAAACAGTACATAAGACGAATTGGCAAATGTTTTAAAATGCTTACAGATAGTTGAAAATATTGAGGTTTGTACTAATAGTTTTTAGTACTTATTTTAAAAAAAACAAAAACAAAAAAAACTCTACAACCGCATAATTTAGTTACCTCCTCTGAAGCATTACTCGGCTTATCTCACTAAACTAAACTTGGTGTTCTTCACTTCACAAGTAAAACATTTTTTAACTTTGAGATGAACACAACTATTTTGTCTTTGAAAATGATGAACACCACAATATTTGTCTTGATTTTAAACAGCACTCCGATGATGACATTGTGCTAATGTCGAAAGTACTTGGAATAAAATAATGTGTCAACTCAACAATTTTCTCTCTTCCTTTAATAATGACACCAAAAAGCTTATCCATGAATATGAAAGGATCCAATTGAAAATAAGTAGACAAAACTTGTCTAAATTATTCAATGAAACATGTCACCAAAATATACGCAATATATATATCTATAAAAGGAAGGATGTGTGTGTGTGTGTGTGTGTGTGTGTGTGTAACGAATGCACAGCCGCAATTTTCGATGGATTTGCACCAAAATTTACATGCACATGCTCCAAGTTAGTGAGAAGGCCAAGACTGACTTTGAATTTCCCAACTCCCATTGATAGTGGAAATAATCCGATTTTTTTCATGCTTCTACGGCAGTTTTCATGTAGTTTGCAGCCATTTTCTACTGGCCAGAGTGAGAGCCTATAGCTGGCTGCCACGAATACGCAGGAAGATTCTATTGGCCAGCGTGAGAGCCAACAGCTGACTGACATGAATGTTAACTAGCATGCTAGCATGCAAAAAAAATCGATAGCTGCATTCGTCACAAGTGGGAAAAATTTTAATCTGCATGGCACTTTACTCCAATTGGTTCATTCGCTTGCTTAAACTCAACGTTGATTCTGATTCCGCAGAACTGGGTTGGGTGTGAAAAAGTATTTGTTGTTAACATTCTTTTTTCATTCGGTTTTTCCAGTTACGAGTCCTTTTTTAAAGCTGATCGTTTTGTGTTCATTTTGTTTAGTTCTTTTTTTGTAACAGATTTAATGTTTAGTATAGAGCTTAGAAAAAATTTGCAGTGTGAGATAGGCAAGAAGTAAGGCATGTAGCAACATCAGCACAGCAAAGGGCACTCCTTTAAAGGCAAGGAAGGGCAAAAATATTTTAACTCAAGTGATAGCGATTGCTGTACGAGTCGTATGATTTTTGAATCAAGCACTGGTAATGCCGGACCATGCTGCTAGTATATATATATATATATATATATATATATATATATATGAACTTTTATATTTATATAAGCTTTATCTCTGATATTGAGCACTTTATCCTATAAATATAGCATACCTTAAAACTATACTGGGTAGATATAGATAGATAGATAGATAAGTGAGTGATTGTATACAGATACTTATGAATACTTTATAGTGTAAGAAAAAGCAGTGTTCAATGTTCAGAAACGGAGCTATATATATATATATATATATATATATATATATATATATATAGAGATAGAGATATAAAAGTGAACATAGAAGTCAACACTCGGAGGCGATAGGCTGTTTCATGCTAGACACAATCGTCAGGCTTGACGATTGCGTCTAGTCCGAGTGCTGACTTCTATGTTCACTTTTATATCTATATTTACATATGCTCTTTCTATGATATTGAGCACTTTATCCAATATTAAAACTATATTTCTTCATATATTAAGAAATATACAGATCTTACATTAATTACACAACTCTGAGTTTCATGCTGAAGCAATTTTCAAGTGCTGGAATTATATTTATTTTTATTCATATTTTGCATTGACACTGTTTTTTTTTTTAATTTTCTGGTTCATGTAAGATATATTATTGTTGGGGTGGAATATTATTGGAGTTAAAATATTCAAATGAAGTTTAATTTTTTTTCAAATTTAATCTCGGATTAACATTTAAGATTGAGAATAAGGTTGGAAATAATTTAGAGAGACGCTGGTTTTGAAAACGTAAGTAAACAAGTAGCAGCATTGGGGAAATCAAGGGGAGCAACTCTTGATTTTTTTGGGAAAAAAGTGTCATTGATAATAGTTATTAAACTAATGATATGAAGAACAAGTGATAAGTTAATTCACTGCTGATGATAGCATATTTAGAAACATTAAAGCAATACATGTTTTCTGAGTATAATTCAATTTGGCATAGAGAGATAACACTTGGTTACCAAGTGAGAATGAAATTCATTTAGCAGTTACTTCTGAGACCTACTTGATAACAGTCATCACTATGGTAGAACCTTTAGATATTTACTCAGCTTAGTCAGACAAAAGGCCATAATAATGGAGTGTCCCGTGAGTAATAAACTATTAGCAAGGAAGTTCCACTGTCAGGAAGTGTGAGAGAAGCTGTTGAAGTAGAAGAGACAGTTTCACCAGTAAAAAGGTTGGGACTGAGATGCCAACCTAGTAACACCTAGTAGCATGCTTAAATTCATGCAGTCAGGGCACCAGTGAAAATGGCTCATCAGTATTCCATGCATGTACAAATGGTAGATTTGTTGATGTGAAGGACGGATTCAATGTCGTCGTTCTACCTCAAGTCAGTGGAAAATGTGAGACGAAGAAGTTGCAGAGAGATGCTCCGTGAAGTTAAGCATCAGCCATGCTGATAGGAGGCAGGTAGGTTTCTCTATGAAGGGTATATCAGAGCAGTTTCAGTTTAGATGCATTAAAATTTACAAGCCATTTCCTACTCCAATCAACAACTGATTTGGAGGTCCTTTTCAAGACCAACAGCCAGGTTAACTTTGTCAGTAATGCTGGATTTACTGTTGAGACAGGGTTAAATGGTAGTCTCATCTGCATAGATGCCTACTTGAGACCTGATGACATCAAGAAGATTGTTCAAGATCATACGGGCCCAAGGATAGAGCCTTGCAGAACACCAGCATTCGTATGAAAGGAACTGCAAGAGAACCCATTCAGGAAGACCTTCATTTCACGGTTTGACAGGAATGATTGGATTAAATCAAATAATTGTCCTGTAATACTGTATTCCTGAAGCTTATGTAGAAGGCCGGCATGCCAGACCCTGTCAAATGCCTTCGATATATCTAGAGCCACAGCTTGAGCTTCAGCATTATTATCAAGAGCTGTCTATACATCTTCAGTTATGGCCATAAGCATGTCAGCTGGAGACCAGGCAAAGTGAAAACCTTATTGTTCATCAGTGAGTAGGTTGTGGGAAGTAAGATGCTTAACCACTTCAGCATTGATTTTATATATATATATATATATATATATATAAGGTGTTTCATGTGAGATGCAAACTAACTAATCACAATTTCTAAAGAATGGATTTAAAAGTATGAATTAAAAAAATATCTGTATATTTTTAACAGACTTTATTTGTAAACCTTACTCCAGATATATAAATGATCTGGAATATTAGGCACTTATATATATATATATATATATATATATATATATATATATAAATAAAAAATACCGACCTGTTGTTTGTCTCTTCAATCTTGTTTACAGATGAGGTAACATTTGGAAGAGATGGAATAATGAATTTACATTTGTGGGTGGATTGGAATCCCCTTGATACAATACAGGTTAGACACTCACATCAGTTTACAATGAATGAATTCTAGGCGATTGTTAGGTAGGTCCATGTGTTCTTCCAGCACATCTTACAGGAGCTGTCTACAGGGACTTTATTTTGAACGTACTTCCGAACCTGCTAGAGGATGTACCCCTGCTAATATGAAGGCGCATGTGGTTCATGCATGCTGGATCTCCAGCTCATTTTGGTCACATTGTTCACACTGACTGACATCTATGAAAATGGATAGTTAAGGGAGGAATGGTTCCATGGCCTGCACGTTCCCCTGACTTAAATCCTTTGGATTTTTATTTGTGGGGCCACCAAAAACAATTTGGTTTTGCAGCAGACATTAATAATACAGAGATGCTTCATCAACATGTCATTGGGGCCTGCGAAACCATTTGACAATGTGTGGGAATATTTGAAAGAGTCCGCCAGTCGATGATCCAATGAGTGCATGCATGTTTAGAAGCAAGTGGAAGACATTTTTAACATTTGCTATAAGTTGGTATGTTGAGATAAAACGATGGTCTTTTGGACATATGTCTACATGGTCATTTTTACTTGGTTTTGATGTCAGTAACCCACCACCCAAAGTTTGTAAAAGTATTTTGATACGCCCTCTGTGTGTGTGTGTGTGTATATATATATATATATATATATATATATATATATATATATAATGTGTGTGTTTGTATGATGTATAATAGTATCTGAAACAAACAAAAGTGAAGATGAGACAAAATGGAAAATTTTATTAGCAATGCAATTCACTGGACAGCACATGCTCTTTGGCTTCCTCAGGTTAAAATGAAAGAAAAACAAAACTGTATAAGAAAAATGCCTTGGGATCTCTGAGGATAAGTGGGAATCATAAATCAAATTACCATACCTTATCATCTCCCAATCTCCAAAGTTAGAGAGTGTCTGTCCACCTGTGTGTTTGTTTGTTTTATCTATATCAGAACTGCTTGGTATATTAGGATTTTAAATCAGGAATTAAATGCCTCAATAATAAAATTTTCTGCTTTGTCTCCTCATCTTCACATATATCAGCTATGGATCTATGCATTGTTTGAATTTGAACTTTTGTTAGTAAACTTGTAAGAACAGTTTAGGGTTTATAACCTTAGTAAATAATTGTATGGTATTTTTTTCATTATAATACCTCTTTTTTATCCCATGAAACTACTTTTTTAGATTTCTTATTGATGAGGCATCATGTAAGTCATAAAAAATTATATATGAATTCTGGTAAGTTTTTAAGATATCTGGTAAGGAACTGACTCACATAAATGAATACGTGGGTGATGAATACGTGGGAGATGAATATAACAGGGGTGAGGAATTTTGCTTGCTTCTCTTATTTTTGACTCCCCCAATTTCATACAAGTTTGTCAAACTTTCAATACCTTCTCCATTATGACATTTGAAATTTTTTTAGATTTCCTTCTCTTCTTTGACGTTTACAGCAATGGGCCTTCTCTTGTCAGGTGGGCACAGAATTATAAACTTTTTTTTTTTTTTAATTGAACAGTTTACAAAGAAACAAGCCAAGTAGACTTAAAATCCTTCTACTTCTAGGTGTGTCCATTAAAATAATGAATTTTATTTTATTGGAATATTAGTCATCAAGAATAGTCATTTTGTAGGACCATTTGTGCAAGAACAGAACCAATACCTTGCATTTTGATATAAATCTATTTTATAATAAACAACTATCTTTTAATAATTAAAGTTTGTAGCTCCAATGTGCTCTACTTAAAGAGAATCCATTGTAGAACTCAAAATCAGGGCTCTTTGTAAAAGCATTATTTTTTTGGTTTCATTGTTAGTCATCTGTTCATTCATGTATAAAATCTGATATGTAAAGTTGAAAGAAAAGAGGACAATACTGAATCGTTGAAATGAATTGAGCAAAATAAATCAAAAGAATATAATGAACAGTTAATGAATGCATTTGTATTTATCAATTTATTAATAAAAAAAGACCCTGCAACTGCCTTGTATACATAGGAATTTAATTATCATTTAAAAAACAAAGTAAAATTTAGTGCTTATAAAAACAAGCCTCATATTCCTCAAAAATGAAAGGATTATTTCTATGGATCAAATCTTGTCTAGGATCAAACCACCCCTTCCTTCATGTTTTTGGTGATAGAATTATACGTAGGAAGTTGGGGGGGGGGGATATGAAAACTGAAGCATTGGTTATAATTCCGCACTGATAGGAAACACTGATGTTGGAATGCTGAAATTAAAATTCCATGTTTCTTATTGGTGAATAATTAAAACTGATGCTTGCATTTTTATATCTACACATTTGTAATTCCGTTATAAACATTACTTTAGTCACTGAAATCTTTCTGGAGAATGAAATGATTTACACAGAATTTTTTCCACTTTGTGATTCATTTACCTAAGATTTTCTGATTTATAGTAATTTATATGTCACGCACTCCCATTTATAAAAGCAAACAAATTGATTTGTCAGCTGAGGTTTTCATTATCACTTTACACGTTCTGCAAATAAAGTTGCCTTATGTTTTATTTTTATGACACAAAATCATTTTTGACATTAAAAATGTTTATTTGGGAAAATTGCTCTTTAACTTATCACTTGCCAGTGTCAATTTTACTTACACAGGGGGTGCTGAAAAGTTCTCCCTCTTAATCACTTTCCCAAATTGGTATTCTGTTTGGTTGTTAAAATATTGAGATATATATATATATATATATATGGCGACCGCTACTATCAGATTTGAAATAGGGACCCCAACATAACCTGACATAAACTTTCCGAAGGGGACTGGTCTGTAGATAAAAATTAATTCTTAACTCTTCGACCACCTAACCAATACGGCCGACCCTAGCCGTTTCCATAGTAACTAATGTTGCAAGAGACCATACTTATAAACACACGCAAACCACAAAACAGCTTATTCCCAAATTCTCGCTTGACGAGGGAGCGAGACCAGACACCTTAATTCGACTTAATTTCAAAAATTATATTGAGGGTCTCGACTCTTGCTTTTGAAACATGAGAACTGTTATGTAGCGAAAGAATTATATTTAAAAAAAAAATATATATATATATATATATATATATATATATATATATATATTTTGTCAATATGGATTGGACAAGAATGTTTCAGCCCTTCTCCATATATAATCATCTGTTTAATAATTATCGCTTTCTCTTTTTTAGATATGTTTCATTCTGAAAATGAAACATCTCATTTCTCTTAAAACTTTTTTTGTATATATATATTTTTCAAACATTACGTTTATTCATTAAAATACAAAAATAAAAGTTAAAATGAATTTCATGTGTACAAGTTAAAAAAACCTATTTAAATAATTTGATTGCTTTTTACAGCTTATCACCCTTTTGCAGATTATTTAAAGCCAAAAAATATTTTTAGATTCTTAGATTTTTTTTTTTTTTTTTAAGTAAAAATTGATTTACTAATACAAGTATTCCAAATTAAGCCAGGGTGGATGGGGGGGGGAGAAAAGGTGGATTCATTTTTATAATATTTTTCCTCAAAGATATTTACACATAAGTGAATATAACAAACCCAACTGGAATTGGAACTATGTTCTTCAATTTCCAATTCCAGGCCGTTATCCATTACACCACCCACACATCCAAACTTACGTCACCTAGTATTCCCAAGCAGTCACCAATTAAATAGTTGTTTATGTTCACTAGAGAGACTGATATACATAATATAAAATAGTATATTTTTGGTGGACTTGTAGCTTGTATAAGAAAGAATTCTCCCTTTGGCATGATCATAATCATGAATTATAAAATTTTCATTTACTTGCTGTTCATTTCAAAAGAAATTGACTGAATACATTGAATAAATTTCTTTCTTTTATTCTGATCGATAAGAGATTTTCTAAGAATGATAAACTTATTGTGTTAATAAGTTGAGATGCCTTCATTGCTGCATTGTTGATTTACATTGTCATGACTTCTGCTAGTAACAATTACTTTTGGAAATCATTTCATATTTGCTGTGAGTGTGATGCTTATGCAAACAAGCTACATTTTGAAGATGTGCAATTAGATTTTAAATTGGATTAATGAATTCATCTGTCCATCTAATATTGTTTTGAATTAATACTATTCATATTTGGTTCGCTCAATATTTGGTATAACTGTCAACTTGTAGATAAGTTTGGAGTGTTAGAAAGTAAATGGTGAGCTTATTGTAAAACCAAAAATGTCTGTATATTGCCAGGTTTCTTGAATTAACATCTGTTAGTAAAGACATGCAGAGAACAAAGCAATGTTTGAGTTTATTCCATATAATTTTCAGACAATTATCTTCACTTTGGCTGTGAATATATTAGTTAAATTTCTTTAACTTCTGAGATAGCTGGCAACAATGTATAACTGAGGAAAACTAATATATATATATATATATATATATATATATATATATATATATATATATATATATATATATATACTGACTGAAATGTTCTGTTAACAATAAAGACAAAGATAATAATGTGAAAAAATACATGAAAATACTGCCATCTTAGAATTCAGGTAATCAAGATTTTTTTGTCACCTCTTACTTTTAGAAAACTACATCATTTTTTTCAGGTAATTTTTACTTTGTATAATAGCTCACGATTTTTTTTTTTTAGATTGGAAAATAGAATATGAACAGGATTTTTATCACAGATCCATTAATAATAATCCGTTTATGTGAGGACAAAGAAATTCTTTTTTTGAAATCAAGTTACCATGTTTTATTCATTATGATTGATGTGTGATTTGCAATTGTTACTTGCTTTTGAAACACTGCCCATTTACATTTTGATGAAACCAAATTCTTGTTAACTCTCACATTTTGAAGTTCTTGAGTAAAACCTACAAAATAAATCTTAAATCTGCAGTAAAATGTTTATTTCTTTATTTTTAACTTTCAGGATCGTCCTAAGAGGATGCAATGATATTCAGAAAAGAAGGAAAACTTGCTTATTATCGATCGATTGATTCATTCATTTTCTACAGCTTATTAACCCATTGTAGGTTATTTAAAACCAGAAAATATTTTTAGATCATAAGAATTATTTTTTATAGATAATGATTTAGTGATATAAGTTTAACTAATTAGCCCATAGCTGGGGGGGTGTATCCCTTTCCCAAGAGTATTGCGTGCATGTTAATATAAGAAACCCAACAGTAATTGGAACAATTGATTAACAATTCCAAGCCATTTACATTACGCCATCTGCACATCCATGCTTGAAGCACCTGGTATTCCCAGGTGGTCACCCATCTAGGTACTGACCAAGCTTGACATTGCTTAACTTCAATGATTGTATGGGGGACTGTTGTTTCAATATATGATATGACCATATGCTTGAGATATTTAGTTGCATCTAGCACAAAGCTTAATGAGGGGATGAAGAGTTTGGAAGATTGTTCCAGTCTTTCAAGTCACTTGGATCTGCTTGCCTTGAATATCAGCATTAAAAATCAAAGCTTACAAGATGGATTCAAACACTGACCATTGGTACTAGTGGGAAATGGACCACTCTGTTTCAAAGCAGCTCCCTTGTAGAATCAATTTTATCCTGTGTTTAAAGTGACTAGAGTTTTTCCAGAATAGAACACTAAACTAATGTAACAAGACAGACTTTTGTAGGTCTTTCTCTAATATGGTTGACCAATATAATATGTATCATTGTAAACAAAAATGTTTGATATGGACTTGAATGTGAAATGTTGCATTGGCTTTATTTTCCCCACAATCCATGGATACTGTTATACTACAGTTTATCCCTAAAGTTTGGACACCGTAGGCAAAAATGCATATTTTTAAGAAATTTAATTTTCAACAATCTGAATTGGAATTTTAACAAATAACATCTTCAATATGATTTCCATCACTTGTTATACAAAGGTTGATGTGCTTTGCAAGATTCACGTGAACTCTCTGCAATAACTCCACACTCCCATCAATTTTAACACATTCACTCTTTATGCATTCAATCAAGTGTGTTACATCTGTGATTTTCATTCAGTACACCTTCTTCTTTACCATACCCCAGAAAAAGAAGTCAATTCATTCTTCACTCTTTATGCATTCAATCAAGTGTGTTGCATCTGTGATTTTCATTCAGTACACCTTCTTCTTTACCATACCCCAGAAAAAGAAGTCAATTCATTCTTCACTCTTTATGCATTCAATCAAGTGTGTTGCATCTGTGATTTTCATTCAGTACACCTTCTTCTTTACCATACCCCAGAAAAAGAAGTCAATTCATTCTTCACTCTTTATGCATTCAATCAAGTGTGTTGCATCTGTGATTTTCGTTCAGTAAGGTTCTTCTTTACCATACCCCAGAAAAAGAAGTCTATTCTTTTTTTCTTTTGACAAAACTGTATTTAATCTGTGAAGGGAAAAAAAAAATATATAGTTGACAAGATTTCCTATGTGCTCAGACTTAAGGGACACCCTGTATTATAGTCATTTAACCAATACAAAATCTTTGCAAAAATTATGAAAAGAATACCACCATTTGTAGGAGAGACTTTGTAAATCACAGATACAATAATAGTAATGCCATTGAACATTACTCGGTCAGACACTGCTAATTCCCACATATATATTTTTCCTTTACCTGTCACCTGATATAATTATTTCAAGATGTGGTCAACTGTGCTTGCTCTCTGGCAATCCGTGTTCAAATCCAAATGTCCTATATGACACTAAATTAATCTCCTGTCACTTTGTAATTTTCATCAGCCGAAGGCAGTGCATAATGTTTCATTTCAAATTCATATGTAATTTGTTTCTCTTTGTAACTCGTAACTGGCAAATATTTTTCATATACTTAAGAGGTGGTGCTTTTAGTCCTGTTGGTCAGAGATTTCAGCTGTGAAGGAAACAGGTACACACTGCTTCAAATGTTTATATTTATACATAAATATATATGGTATATGTTTTAAAAATAAGATATAGCTGCTTGAAAGGAACACAGGATTTCTATAGTTGTTGAAAAATATGCCAATAAATTCTTTATCCTACACCATAATTAGCAAATTAGGTAATAACAAACTGATTCAGTTAGAAACTGATCTGGATCAACAACGACCTGAAGGTCGAAGGATACAACAGCCATATGATGATAACATAAAAGACTAAGACAATAGTCCATATGTAAATAATAATAATAATAATAATAAACTAATTGTTATATTTTTTTCCTAAATGCCAAGTCCTTTTGGGACATAGTGACTATATCTCTCCTTGACTTCTTGGAAAGATGATGTAGTATTGGATTATTGCAAAAGTTTGTGCCTGATTTCCATTATTAATATGAAATGACTGCAACTTGACATTGGTGTTTCTGGTACCAATTTCTGGTGTGTTCTAGACTGAAACTTTGCATTGTTCAGTTGCAAGTCAGACTTTGTTGAATGTTGACATTTTTTTTCCCCAAACGAATGCCTTAAAGATGGAGTATTAAAAATTGCCCTTTCGCCGTATAAGGCTCTATGAATTTCAGAAAGGTGTAAGTGTCGGAACTGCGACAAGAAAACATTCGGAAGGTTTATTTGGATCATCCTCCAGCTCTTTGGATAGTCAAAAAATGGTTTGGCAGATTTCGTCAGTGTGATTTTAAAGTGAACAATTGAAGACATTCTGCTTGTCATTGTGGAAAATAAACCAAAGATTTCAGCAGAAGAGATTCCTGAAAGTTTGAAAATTGATACTCAACTGCCTTTTGCCATTTGAAGAGACTTGTTTTTTTTTTCTAAAACTGACACAAGAGTGCTACATTCTCTGATGGGAGAGAAGAAGCTTGATTGTGCTTCTGTGGCAATTTCTTTGCTGTTATACCATGAAAAGGAGTTGTTGTTTGAATTTTCACAGAAGATGAAAAATAGATTGTTTATGATAAGATTTGATACAAATGGTGCTGGAAACAAGCTTGTGAATTTGCAGGTTTGCATCCAATAAAGATGTTGTCCTTTCGTTGGGATTGCAGAGGAATAATTCACATTGAGTATCTTTCAGCTGGTGAAATAGTAACCACAAAGAAGCATGACAACCAACCAATCTCAATGTTGCGCTGATTTGACAAATCGAAAGGTGTCATTTTCTATCATGATAATGTTGTAAAACAGACTTTGCAGAAGCTTAAGGAGTTGAAACGGGACCCCACCCCACCCTCCAGCACCCACTAAATTCTCCTGAATGGCTCCTTTGGATTTTCATTTGTTCCAGTTTCTACAAAACAATTTAAATGATAAAATAATTTGACTCTGTACAGTCAGTTGAAAACTATCTACCAGTAACCCCCCCCCCCAAAAAAAAAAACCATGATGTTTCTATGAAAATAGTATCAATAAGGTTGTAGAATGATGGAAGACAGTCTCCATTGTTTTTAACAACTATGTACTTAACTAATAATTTTTTTGTTTTTATGTGAATTTTCTGATTGGGCACAAACTTTTGTAATGCTCTCATAGTTTCCCATTGCCTTCTTCACAGTTTCAAATTCAGTCCTCCTCCTTCTCAACTAGCCTGCCACCCAATGCAAGAGAGCCTTGTCTACCTTCCTAATAAGACTATAGTTAAGGGCAGGGAGAGTTGACTTCAATGTTTTACCCAAGGGAATTAATGTGAAGTGAGTGCAACAAATTAGACTAGAATTGAAACTTGGCATATCAATTCTACTTTCTGTACCAATAAATGTTCCACAACCTGCACATCCTATATATTATTTAAATTTCCTGGAACATGAAGTGGGAAATTGGTTCTGTGCTTGTATTTTCAGCAATTAATTTTAGATTTATATTTTAAAGCCAATTAATTAGTAATGAGATTTAATTCTGCTCAGATACAGAGACAATTGAAATAGCAGATTTGGGAATGGCTGTCGTAACAATCTTAGTCACTGAAAAATGATTTCATTGCTTCAAACATTCTGCATATTTTGCAATAAGCTATATGATAATGAAGGTAAGAGAAAGGGTTGTATTTTAAAATGAAGTCTTGATATTGTTAGAATTTACCATATATTTTATATCAGAAAAGACCCCCCCTCCCCAAATCACTCTTCATCTTATGATGGTTGGATTTGGCTTGGCCTTGAGAGGTACAGGTTTTCAGTATTAGACTAAAAACCGAAACATCTTAAGACACTAATTTTTTGGTGAATGTTATTTGGCAGGAAATAAAATATATTTTTATATTTGATTAATATGCAATTAAATACATTTTTTAAAAAATTTTTTTTTAAAGAATTTCATTTATTTTTTTGTCTAAAAATCAAATTTTAATTTTTTTTTCTATAGTTAAGTGTCTTATAGTAATTATAATTTTAAATTATGAATTTTATAAATGCTGTCATTAACCTCTATACAAAAAGTAAATAAGCTATAAAAAGATAGATTTTTGAAGTTATCTGATTCTGTTAATGAAAGGAAACTATTGTATGGATTTTTGGAGATATGCCAATGAGACGCCCAACTGGACTTAACCTTTTAGAATTGTCCCAGAAACATCCAGGATGTGGAAATATTATCCAATATTTTTACAAGGTAATTCCTCATGAAAATGGAATTGATCAATTGATTACAAATGAATGCTTCTATTTTTATCATTCACTAATTAGTTCAGATACAAATTAGATTTTTTTTCTTCTCCAAACTTCACCCTCCCTTGTAAAATGCTTAATTTTCATTCAAATTAATAAATACTCTTGATATAAGTATGGGGAGATGTCAACAAATAAAACAATCATATCTGTACTGATGAGTTAAAAAAAAATTACCATCTGCCCAGTAACGTGCTTGAAAAACAACTCTTACCTAATCAGGCATGAACTCTATAAGACCACATGATTTCCTTTGCAATCAGGTGTCATGATTTTAACATAGAGCAATTAAAGGACCTGCTATTATATGGTGTAAGTTCTGCAGATTTTTGGTCAAACATATTTCACAGGTGTTTTTGCTCCTGAAATTACTCCAGTATACAGTTTGACAGGGGCACATTGTCCTGCTGAAAAAAATGCCACTGCCATCATAGCCTAAAGAGGTGTACCTGTTTTTTTTTTTGTTCGTTTTGTTTTTTACTGATGTTGAGGCTGGAGAGAGATGACCTCCCTCATGAATAGCAGGGTCCAGTATTTTTCAGCAGAACATTGTCCAAACTATTATACTGCCCCCCCCCCACCAAATTGTTGCTTTGACATTGTTTATCTATTGCTTTCTTAGGATTATAGCACTCACATGTCCTGGTGTCCCCTATTTATGAGAAAATGTGACTAACTTTAAAATAGAAGGTTTTTTTATTATTGTTTTTTTTTTGTCTTTTAAATAGATCTCCAACACATGATATCACTTGTATACGATTCTCTCTCTCTCTCTCTCTCTCTCTCTATATATATATATATATATATATATATATATATATATATATATAAAGAAATGTAGTTTTAAGATATACTATATTTGTGGGATAAAGTGCTAAATATCAGAGATAGAACATATGTAAAAATAAAAGTGAACATTGTAGTCAGTTTTTCTCAATTATTTATATATACAGGTCAGTGGTGTATTGTGGGTAGTCTCTTCTAACGGTTATGATGGCAGGAGTGGTTTGTTAATTTGTTTATTATTTATTTATTTAGATTAATTTATTTTACTTGTTTTTGCTTATTTTATTCTATTTATTTTTATTTATTCTTTTCCGGTTTTGATTTTTAAGTAATGTAGTAAAAATGTGTTTTTGGGTTTGCATTTTGAGATGAGTTCTGTTCATTTTAGTATTTTTTTTTGTTTTTGTTTTTGTTTTTTTGACTGAGAAGATAAAGATAGCTATTTTTTCCTCCAAGCAGAGTTTGCAGTTTTTGGATTGATTGTTGTAAGCTGATGTTCTTTTCCTTAATTACTAAGATATTTTTGGTGGGATTTGTTTTTTGTTTTTAATTTCCCAGATATACTTGGAAAGCATTATGCTGTTTGCATATTTACTATTCGTGAAAGATGTTTTGTGCGCACAGTTTCTTTGTTTCCAGGGTCCTTCAGCTACTCCTATGTATATCTTCGTTATCTGATGATTTTATTGTGACTTGGTATGTTACACTGTTTTGTAAGCAATTGCTGCTTAAGGAACATACATTCTTTATTCTGCTGTTACACATGGGTTTAATTTGTTCAGCTCGTTTGTTGATAGTTTTCCTGTTGTACTTTTATATTATATATGTCATGTTCTCAGTGCAACCGTAGCTGATTTGTGATATATATATATATATCACATATAGCACTCATGTTAATAAAACAGTGCTCGATATAATACAACAGAGCTATTATGTATATATTAATAAATATACATATTATCCCTCACAGATAGCAATACTTGGAGTTTCCTGCACAATGCAATCTTCAGGTGCAGGGTATCGACTTACGTCATGTAATTTAAATTTTTAAAAATATATCTGGTTATTGCAATGTTGGCACAGTTATAAATTATACTGGGATTGCAGTTTTTAATTTTTAAAATTATATTTGGTATTTAAAATAAACGGGATTTGTAGATATATGTAATAAAAATAAAAAATTTATTTTAGAGTTGTGAATATTAATTTTTATATTCTTATATTAAAGGGAAATTACTTGTTCTTTAAAAAAAACAAACAAAAAAACGTAATTTACATAAAAAATTAATCTAGATCAACAAATTTAAACAGATTTATTTTTATGCCTACATGTAACCATCAATACATTTCTCTTGTTTAATAAGCTCGAGTTATTTAAGTGTTTTAAGATAACCAATTTTTCAACAAGACATGAATTACATCTATTTCCTTTCTCGTGATAAGATTTGGCTCTTGTTATGATATCCCAGTTGATAAAAAGTGAATTACCATCATTCTTTAATTACCAGAAATATTTGGAGAGAGCAGTGATGTATTTTATATTACCTAACGTCATTCATAATAAGTTTTATAAAAAGGTTCCCAACAACATTTACCTGTACATCCATTGATAGCATGAATGCTCCTGATGATGCTGAGTGATGTCAAAAAAAAAAAAAAAAGTGTTGTAATAAATAAACATGAACTTTGGACAATTTCACTACCAGATTCAATCCAGTATGCAAACTGGAAAATGTAATAAAAAAAATTAAACACAAACTGTGAGTTGATTTTAATAAAACTGACATGAAGAAATTCTTGCTAAGTAGACATATTTATTTTTATATACAAGTATTTTTGAAGAGTTTGTGGGGGGATATGAATATTGTTATAGCAATATAGGCTTAGTGCTTCTCTGTAAATTATAAAGTTAAACTTTGGTTTAAATGGTAGAAATAGCTTGTTTATTTTTTTTTTTAGTCTGAATCAAAAGAGTTTGTGTTCATGTTGTCTGGTTTTCTAAGTAAAATAAATGTAAGCTCTGCAAAACTCCAACTAAACACTTCCATGCAAAACTCGAATGGTCTGCAGGTCAAGAGTGCCTTTTTCCCAACTGAGAAAAAGCTGGTGTTATATTGCTTTCTCAGTCCCAGACTCACGGTGACTATTGGCTAACACCAACCCAGTACTGTTCATATGTAAATGTTGTCAACGCCTCCTACTCTAAGTAGAATGTCCTCTCTCAACAGCCAATTATGAAAGGGGACATAACTCCTAGTGTTTACGGCACCACATGCAACCAATTCTGGGTCTCTTGTCAGGTTGATCTAATTCTCCATTAGACTTTTGTATATCTATTTCCAAGAGATTAATTAATTTGCATTTCTTTTTCGGTCAATTACTTCAACCCATGATTAATTTTCTCTCTAACCATGTTCCCCATCCTTTGGTGAAGATACTGAAGACGAGAGCTTATTTTGGTCAAGGAACAGTGACTTATATGATGAACTTTTCAAAGACTCTTATTTGTGCTGTTTGTTTATTCTTAGCAAGGCAACAAAGCCACTAGCATGCTGGGTATTACTGAGTGTGAAAGAATATAAGAAAAACATTAAAAGGAGAGTAAAAACAAAAGAACAAATTCAGACAGAAGATAATGATTGACATTGCATCTAAATTTTTGAATATCAAACTCAACTGAAAAACAAGAAGCTGGAAATGAGTTCCATAAGTGAGAAGTGTGAGAAAAGAAATTGTTAGCATAGAATTTATGGTTCCATCTTGTCATTTCAACTGTAAAATGATGAGATCTTGCTATCAATCTAGGACTGTAATTAAATTCATAATCCAGGTGCTATAGAGGAAAGTATTTACAGAAAAGGCACAGGGAAACTACATTATGGTGGTGGGGGAAAATGATTGAAGCAGAGATGCCAGGTCAGAGCCAATGACATTGCAGTTTCTTCTTTGTATTTTATCAACTATCTCTAAATATTTCGATAGTAGCAGACGATATGTGGCAGCAATATTCTAAGCATGGACAAATGGTAGACTTGTAAATATGTAAAATAGATTCTGTCAAGAAAAGCTCTCTAGGATGACACAGAGAACCAGCTTTCCTAGTAGCAAACCTTTGACTTGATTTCATTGCATAGACTTATTTTGATTCTTAAACTCTGAACTATTTCACTGTAGAGATTTTGGTTTTCAATTTTGACCCATGTAGATTCTCTTTCCATTATTCTCTATTCTGTGCCCCCTTCAGAACTTCTCGTTTTAGATTGATTAATGATTTTCATTAAACTGTTAACAAACTAAAATCTCTGTAGATGCTGTTCTTTTATTTGATCCTATATTTTAAAGTTTCGTCTCTTTTCAGCTGATATTTTACAGATCTGAAAACCTGATTAAATTATAATTGTAAATTATCACTTGAAAAGGGAAATGATTTCAGTTTGTCAATTATGAAAACTGTTCAGCTTTTGTTTTGCTGTAAACTATTTTCTTATACATTTGTTATTCTGATCTGAACATTTGTAAATAATAATAATTTCAGTTTAAATAATCTACATTCTGTAATCTCTATAATAGACATTTTTTTTTTTTAAATAAAAACACTCACTTTTTTTTTTCTTTCTTTTTGGGGTGCAGTATCTTGATAGACATGAAACCTTATAAAATTACATCATCACCATGCACAGGTATTATGTTAATTGCTTTTTATTTACACTAGTTACTCCAATCTTGGAAATATGAAACTGTAGTAACTGAGTGAGTTTTGTTTCATTAGGTAACCTTTTTAGATTTTCATCCATTTATTTGTTAAAAACATTTTTTCTAAAATGTATTTTTTGTTTGTTTCCTTGCTTAAAGGACCTGTGTTTTTAGATTGAATACCAAGAAAATATAATAATGTGAGACAACTCTCTCATAAACTCCTGTTTAACTATCATTAGAAAAAAATAATACAATAAACCACAATCCAAAAATAGATAATATTTAACTGTTAAGATTTTAAAAAGATTATTAGCAGTCAGCTGTCTACTTTTGTACATTTATATATATATATATATATATATATATATATATATATATATATATAAATAAAATTAAAAAGAACAAGTATGACAATTTTTGTAAATTTATAATGTTTGCTCTTTAGTTTTATCAGAAATTCTTGGAACCAAACTCCATATTATTTTACTTCTGAAGATTTCCGAAGATCAATAAATAGAACTGTTAGATTTAACAAGATTTTCATAGTCGTTCCTTATTCAATCCATATTTTCAACTTTGTGTGTGTATATATATATATATATATATATATATATATATATATATATATATATAATATATATATCTTGTTGACAGTTGTTCTCTAAGTAGCATTGGTTATCTAACCATGGTATTTTATTATTGCTGCTGCTGCTGCTATTAATGATGCTGCTACTATCTATTCCCAATCAATCAATATAGATTGAGTGAGTGACTAGAGCAGGTTTTTGATGTCTGCTATAACACAGCTGATCTGAAGCCTTGGATAAGTTCACATTAGTGTATTTGTTTTAACATATAAAACGGCACTTCTGGTGCCATCATCTAAGAGTTAAAAAAAAAAAAAAAAAGAGAGAGGAAAAAAGACAAGTACTTTACCCAACCTTTCTCCCATTCCACCTCATTCCGATACAATAGCAAAAGAGAAACTTCAACTATTTCCAGCGAACCTACTTTACACATATAGACATGAGTATTTACTGCGTTCTTACACAGCCATACTCATCTCTGCTTCTGGGACACATGTGTAAATGTGTGTGTGTGTGTTTTTATCCACTAGTCCTGTGTCCCTTGTTTAAAGGAAATCAAAGATGATATACTGTGGGGATGTTGATGGGTGTGTCGTCCTCTTACCCCTTACTGGTCTCACCTCCCTCCCATCCAGTGTCTCTGGGTAGATAGTTGATGTGTATCCTTTATTTTAAACACTGCTCTCACTTCCTTTTATTTTATTTTATTTTTTTTTAATTTTTTTTTTATTCGCTACCCACCAATTTTTACTTCCCTCTTTACACACACACACACACAAACATGTGATTGTGTGCTTATGGTTAAGTTCATAAGCTTCCTACCCACAGCCCCCTGACAGAAGGCAGATGGCAACAGTTATTGCCCAAGGTGCCAGTAATGTAATAATAACAGCTCCTGCGTTCCATGTATATTCTCTCTCGTATGACAAGTTAGAGAAAGCGGAATATAATCAAAATAAGGATTTTTACCTATTCCTACCCTGAAGGGAGGAAAAATATTAAAAACTGCAAAGATTTTCAATCCTTCCAAATGGTGATTCCAGAAACATTTTACTAGAAATACTGTCAAAATAGTTTTGACTATGGAGTTATTTACAAAGGTAATCAACTTGACCGGAATTGATATTTGGAACACGGTAAGCTGGCATTATTATTGGGTTTGCATGAATGAGAATTTACAATTGACTAAAAAAGAGAAAAAAAAAAGGATTTTTTACACACACACACACAGTGTATTTTTCTAATATTAATACTGTCACTTTTCCAATCTTTTATTTCCATTCAGTCAGTGAGTAAATATTGTCACTATTTTGATCTAACAGGTTACAGTTTCAGCTTAGTAATGTTTTGTTATTAAAAGATTTTACTTTGTAATCTATATTATGTGCATTATATGTTATGAAAAATAATTTTCTATTTTGTAGATGGGTCTCTAAATAGTTAAATATCCTAGATTCAGGCGTTGACAAATTCCTAAGGCTAGAGTAAGAAAAAATATATTTTCAGTAGTTCTTCATTTTAGGTTTTCCATTCTGTTGTATTCCCAGGCAGTATTCTTTTTTACACCAATGTGGTCTAGGATGAATGTTAATGATAACTGTGCAATTACTTTAAAAGATTTGCTATTTTATTTTGTATACTGATATTTGAATTTATAAAAATGTGCAAGTTTTTAATAGTTTGGTTTGAAAACTGCAAATTAATAAAAATTAATTAAATTAATAAATTAAATTAATAAAGTAAAAAAATAAAATATAATAAAAATAAAACAAAAATTAATTAAATTAATAAAGCAAACTTTCAAATAACTGCAAACATTTATCTCTTTAACAAATATTTTTCATTCATGTTGTTTTTCTTAGGGTACTGCTGGACCTAAAATTAATGCATATTGTCATTTATTTTAATCTAACATTGTTATTAATCAATTTAATTATTGATGTTGTGACCTATTAAAAAAGACTAGTGATTAATAAGGATCAATGAAAATATTCTGATACACAGGCCTTACGTAGACTTTTGTTTTTGTTGCACACAAAATAAAGAAGGAAGGCTGGACATTTGCATATATTACTTCATCACTACACCTGGTATATGTGGTTTGAGTACCTTGCTGTATATCAATTGTTTTAATGTTTAAAATATCTGTTTATGGCTTGTAGTAGAGCATTAGTGTAGACTTTTCTGTTTCACTTTTAATTTTAATGCATTGAGAAGGAAAGTCCGATTTCAAAACAAGAGTAAGTAACTTCAAGGAAATAATGAAAGATTTTCATTACTTTTCTTTCTTCAATAAACAAAACCAAAACAAAAAGTAATAGAATCGATAAAACTTGTTTCATGCTATTTTTATATATATATATATATATATATATATATATATATATCTATATATATATATATATATATATATATATATATATATATATATATAATCTTTGATAAAGAACTAATAGGAAATGTTTATCAACCTAACATGTTTCACTTTTATTAAACCTTCATAAGAGAATGAGATATGGAGAAAAAAGAAATTCTAGTATATTTACATTTGTGCCATTTGATTTTTCATTGGTTAATCATGTTTCACATTCATTTGACTTGTTGAATCAATGTTGGTATAATTTGTGGTGTTCTAAATTCAAGAAAAGATGATGTGTCCATTCAAGTTTCAAGCAATTAATAGATTCTAAGCCTAATTGAAAACTGTAAATATTCTTTTATGCCTGTAATTCTACTTTGTGGGATTCAGATTTATATTCATCTGAATTCTACATATCTGAATTTGTTTTATACAATTGGTAAACTATCTAAAGTTAATTTTTTTTTGTTTTTTTAATAAATGAATTGCACTAAATTTAGACAAATAATATGTCATCTTATACGAGTGTTATAGGTGTGGCCAATGTAAGAATTTAATGCTGTTGGTTGATGTTGAAGATACAATCTCCCAAAAGACATGAAGATTTATAAACATTATTAACATAGGGTGGATTTTTGAGGTGCTGAATTATTGCTAAGTATTAGACATTTTGAATTTTTATAATAAATGATAAAAACTAAGGGATTTGTTAGGATCATTAACTGTTATATATTTTTGATTTTGTTTACATCTTCAATGTCTTTCTTTATTTCTGAGATGAGGTATTGTAATTGTTTACACTATTTACATTGCTCAAACTGTTGTCCCCATTTTTGTTGCCATATTCACAATGTTTTGGCCATTGTACGCTCTGGCTTTTCTCAAGAACACATGACCCAGTAAATAAAAGCATTAGTTGGAGCCAGTGTCTTGACCCAAAGATTTGTGAGTTCAATACCTGGGTACTGCAGTGGTGAACAAAAACTTGGAGAGTTGAGTTAAAGGGAGATAACCGAGACATCAAGAAGAGGCATGGCACATGGAACTAGAAAATCTACCCCAGTGGATGAAATAAAGGGTTCCGTTCAAAATTACAATGCCCTGAAGAAGGCCGGAGTGCACAACAGCCAAAACATTGTGAATATGGCAATAAAGATGAGGACAACAGTTCAAACAGTGTTTACATCTATTTATAATTAGGATACATCTGGTTATACTAAAATAATTTAATGGAGTCTTATATATATATATATATATATATATTTATATATATATATATATAAAAGTGGACATGGAAGTCAGCACTTAGAGGCGACAGTCTGTTTCATGCTAGTGCAATCGTCAGGCCTGACGATTGCACTAGCATGAAACAGACTGTCGCCTCTAAGTGCTGACTTCCATGTCCACTTTTATATTTACACACGCTCTCTCTGATATTGAGCACTCTATCCCATAAATATAGCACACTTTAAGACTATATTTCTTCATATATATATATATATATATATATATATATATATATATATATATATATATATATATATATATATAATATATATATATATATATATATATAATATATATATATATATAATATATATATATATATAATATATATATAATATATATATATATAATATATATATAATATATATATATATAATATATATATAATATATATATAATATATATATATATATATAATATATATATATATATATATATAATATATATATAATATATATATAATATATATATATATATATAATATATATATATATAATATATATATATATATATATATAATATATATATAATATATATATATATATATAATATATATATATATAATATATATATATAATATATATATATATATATATATATATATATATAATATATATATATATATATTAAACACAATAGTAACTGTTACTCTCATTTATGGCAGTGAATATATGAAGTGTCTACTTTATACTCAGCTTCCAAAACTAATATTAAGTTATCCAAAAATCTTTTAAGGTTTCAAATCTTTAATGACTCTAATTACTTTTACTAATTAGTTTGATTATTTATTTTCACACCTCATAATTTTTATTTCACATGAAGGTTGTCCCTTCATTTGTTTAATCTGTATAAGCAGCACTGGTACTAAAGGTTTCGGATACAAAACTAAATAAATTTTCACAAGCATAAATTGTTTAATGAGATGCTTTAAGGGAAAATAATCTTGCCAGGGTTTCCAAAAGATCACTCTTATCTGGGAGACTGTCTGGTTTGCTTAAGGCCTGACATCTCAAAGCAACTGTAAATTTCCTAATAATTGGACTATCCAGCCCATTTTAAGTGGTGGTGGTGGTGGTGGTGGTGGCAGTAGTAGTGGTACAATTAATATAATAATTCATTGATAAAACCAAGTTAAAATCTTTGGTCTGTTGATGTCCTGCCAAAGAATGAAATAGGATTGGTCGCCAGGGCTGTCAATTTTTTTTCTTTTTGTTCTGTTATATATCACTGTTAACAACTGACAATAACCAAATTTGCCGCGTGTTAAAAATATTATGTTATCTGACATGAATTGCCAACTTGTGTCTTCCTGGATTCGGTTCTTTTATCATCGTCTTTGCTCATCACTAAAACCTAATTTTCTTCCACTGCAAGTAACCCCTTGTATCTTAGTGGCATTATCATCTTGGTTGGGGTGAAATGATTAAAAAAAAAAATGAATAAAAGCAAGATTTTCTGTAGTAAGGATTAAAAAGCCAAGAACATTGTTTTTGTTTGAGTCAGTGTTTAATGAAATTAATGAATTTTTGTATTAAAATGTTGGATGAGCATGACTGTATTCTGTTATAAAATGCTTATTCATTAGTTCATTAAAAAAATGAAATGCTTCTTTGTGAAAGAAAAATGCTCACACTTAATTAAATAATACTAGAAAAGAAAAATTGAAAATTAGTTAAAGTGAATAACTAGCTTTAAATATTTTGGTAAGTATATATTCTTAGTTTACTTCCCAAAATATGAAAATAACTTTTGTTCATAAGAAAACTCATGGCCTTTACTGGAGAAATTAACCGTGAATTCAGAAGTGAAAGATTTCAGATCATATCTTAAGCCCTTAGCTAAAGATAACTGTCATAAATTCTTACAGAAGAAAAATCAAATAAGAAACTCTTGCTTTCTGATGTGTGTGGAGTATAACAATCTGGAATGTTGATATTAATCAACAATCCCTTTTAACTCATATTTTTTTATAAATTGTTTCATTGTTCTTTATATGTACGGTCTGTACAGAAAATATTCAGCCAAGTTGAATGTCTTGAGAACCAGTCTTGATGTAACATGGGAACTAATCAAAGATGACCTTAGTGTACGTATGTGAATATACTCTCCTGTGGGATTACTCAATCAACAATGAAATGCCGTTTGTTTGACTCTCATGTTTACAATAACATCTTGTACTGGCTACTTTAGTAAAACATGGTATCACTTGAGTATGTTAGTAACCCACCTTCTGTTATGCCATTTCAGCACCCTGTGACCCTGGCTTTCTGAAAATTAAAATTATTGGAAGGGAAGATTTCAGGTCATAGGTAAAATTAAAAATTAGAGAGAGCATAATCCTCTACAGAGGACTTGGCTGATTTTTGGAAAGTGGAAATGATGCTGGGAAAAGTGTCAAGGTGTGTATTTTGAATAGGGCAAAGGCACCATTATCACAGGTAGGCTTTTCCCCAGCCCCTCACAAATATTAATAAATGGTTATATACTTTTGACCTTGCAACTATATTTTTCCTCCAAGGAGATACTGAAAATTTGTTGGCCTAACAAAGAATCACTTCCATAAAATGTGATGTTTTTTTTTCATTTAATTAGATTTGGAGGTGGCAGATAAAACTAAGAACTTTTCAGCACTCCTTCTTGGTTGTTTGTGGGGTGCTAATGTAGCCTCCTGCTATGCTTAAGCTTTTAAACACAGTTTAGCAATGATAGTTCATAAAGCATCAAGAATTCTCAAAGGACCCCACATTCTTTTAGAACATTGAACATAATTTAGTTTTTATTTGAAAAGTAAGTAATCAACTGGTTCTGTTTTTCTTATCTATATCAATCATTCAGATATAATAATTCAGTTTCTTTACAGATTTTCCTGGGATGAGGGGATCTCATTGTTCACATTCAGACTAATGTCCTCATCGTTGTTATCATCTGATCGCCTTTGGTCTGAATTTCTGGGATATGGGGATATCATTGTTTACATTCAGACTAATATCCTCATCTTTGTTATCACAATATTTTGGCATTTATACCCTCTGGCCTTCTTCAGGTATTTGTTGATCTGGGTAACCTTCAGAGAATTTCAAGCTCAATCCTTTATTTAATCTTTTAAATAAAGCATTCAATCTGTCCAAAATATGATGACAACAAAGATGAGGATATTAGTCTGAATGTAAATAATTGACAGATCACATTAACTTTGTTGAATAGAAGTAAATTTATTCTTGACATAGTTTTAGAAACATGTTTACTTTTAAATCAAATTGCACTGTTGAATCAAACTTTCAATGTGTCACTTGTTTAATTCAATATTTAATTTATCCTAATTACATATTATTGATAATTATTTGAAAATGTAATGATTGTTTCTGCCATGATAAATTATAATTATGGTCAATGTTTTTACTTGTTTATGTCATGATAATTTCAATAGATTTTCAGAAATGTTGCTTGGAAGTTATTTCTGTTTTAAATAGAAAACATCTTTGGGAATCTGTAGTTGATTAAATATTATTCTACTTGAACGACTGGTTTATAAAAAATTTCTGTTTCTATTTAGTGACTTGGGTCCCAATTTTGAATCAGGCTATTGGATGCAGGTGTTGTTCAGCCAAGTTTAAAGTCTTGTTTGGTAGGACAGGAGGGGGGTGTAAGAAGTTGATATAAAACATTCCAGTCAAGTATTAGGTAATAAAGTAAAGATCAGAATTTCTTTTTCTCAACCTTATTGAGCGACATACATACTGTTTTTGTTTCATCTTTTATAAAATTTCATAATTTCAACCTCCCAGAATTTTTTTTGTCTTTCTGAGCAAGAAATATTCTAGTGGCCTTTTACAGTCTCTCGGGAAATTTATTTTTATTTTATTTTTGTACGAAGAGAGTTTTGTAAAGACCAGAACAAATGTTTATCTGACAATCGAGTATTATCTTGATGGAATATTCCACCCATTTTCTTAACTAACTCCAGATGCCTTTTGTCAATTTCTACTTTTAGCTAGTATAATTGGGGGCAGGACTTGCTCAAATTAATTCTTTCTAGGGAAGGACTCTATAATAAATAAAGGATGTCTTTCCAATTTCACCAGATAGAAAGTATCTTCTTGTTTTTAGATGAGGAATGAACATTTGCTGCAATGAATAATAGTTCATTTCACTTAAATGAAGTATTATAATAAACTACTGTGTAGATTTCACAAACAAGCAATTATAACATTTAATTTGTTTTATTTCAATTTTTTTCTTAAAATAAGTGCAAAAGAGCATATAATCTTTGTCTAATCTGGGGAAAAAGATCTTTAAAACAGTAGAGAAGATTTAATTTAAATCAATAAAAGTTTTTAAAGTATTTGCTGGATAATTTAAAAAAATTAAATTTCATTATATTGAAATAATTTTATAAAAATAGTCCAGGTTCATATTTTTGTTTTTTAAGGTCAGTTTATTGGAAATGTCATGATAATCTGAAAATCTCTGAAAGTGCAGCTGGCATATTACCAAGTTAAAATTAATTTTTGAAATGTTCTTTTTGTCCTGTGACTAGGAAAAGGTTGGCAAGTTGGAATGGCGTTCAGACTAAACAAGATAGTGTAAGATTTAGAGAACAATACATTTTATCCAAACATCAATGAAAATTTTTCCCCTTTTTTTTTTTTTTTTAACTGCCATTGAAAAGGAGGGTATAGACAAGAGTTGGACACAGTTTGAGGATCACCACTCATTTGAGTATTTTTTGTGGGTCTTCCAACCAAAATTTTGTTAATTTTAAAAAGAAATTTCTTTTTCTAAAAGTTTCAAATCTGTCCATTTAATATTTTTTTAATATTCTCTAGTTATTAAGTAAACTGCATGTATTTAGTGTTGAAGAATTTTCAATCTTTTCGCCTCAAGTTTGCAATATAATGAAAACAAAATAAGATGACAGAAACATTAGTCAAATTTTTATGGAAATTCTTTCTCTAAGAAATTTATCAACTTAAAACTACTAAGTGTAAACAAGCAACAGGAGTAAAATGAAAGAAGTCGGAAATTCATTGATGACAAAGCTAAGGAATTAAAATTATTACATTTAATATTACTAAATGTAAACAAACCATATAACATGGAAAAAGATAAATAAGGAACAGGCTAGTTATCTGCTGAAATTTGAATTTCATTTACTGACGGTTCCCTATGCCCAATCAGTGAGACATTAATGTCAGACAGGCTTCCAAAGAGAGAGGATACGAGTTCAAATATTATAATCTTACTCTTTAATTTAAATCTAAGTTGCTGATATCATAATCCCAGAAGGACCAGACCATTGTAATAAAAAGCAATGAAAATGAAAGGGAAGAAAAACTAGTCTTAAATTCATAACAATTCTCAATGCTTCATCTAAGAAATTTGGAAAGCACACAGTAACACAAATCTACAAAGTAAGCTTGCTATCACACTATGGTACACATTTTAAAAACTTAGTCTACTCTGGCATAAGGCCCTGACCATAGAGCATTCCTTGAAAATTAAACAAGTTAATGCACTTCAAGAGTAAAATGCTAACCAGTGTTCTAAAATGAAGTGCATTTGTTTTGGTTTAAAACAATCTTCATTTGAGAAATATGCATATGTTTTGAATTTACATGAATTATCACTACTTACTAATTTGTGTCTTCACACTGAACTTATTCAACCATTACACCGAGGCAGTCCTGAGAGAATTAGAAGTCCTACCAGAATTCATTATTAGCGGCCACAATCTTAACAACATAAGATATGCAGATGACACAGTGTTGGTAGCAGACATGGAAAGGAAACTTCAAGAACTCCGACAGAAGGTCAGAAAGAAAATTTAGAAGAAAGAACTAAACATCAATTTGCAAGAAGATAGCATGCATAGTTGTTAGCAAAACAAACAACCCAACATGCAAACTATGAATTGGTGACACCAAAATGAAGCAAGTACAAAACTTCAAATATCTGGCAAGTCTTTTAACAGATGATGGCAAACATACTACCAAAATCCAAAGTCATATTGAAATAATGAAAGATGCCTTCTGAAAGCTAAGCAAAGTATTAAGAAACAAAAAGATTTTGTTAGAAACAAAGAAGCCTACTGAACTGTTATATTTGTCCTCCTACATGGCAGTGAATGCTGGACAATCTCCACAAAGATGAAGAAGAGACTTGAGGTAACAGAAATGTGATTCTACAGAAGGATGCTGAGAATGCATGTTGCAAATGAGGAAGTTTTAAGAAAAATGGAAACAAAAAGAACACTTAGCATCAGAAAGAGACAGTTGAAATTTCCAGGCATATCATGAGGAAAGAGGGCTTGGAAAATTTGAAACTCACAGGATATACTAAAAGGCAAGAGAGACAGAAAAGCAACGAATAATCTACTTAACGAGATTATGTAAATGGTTAGCAGAATAGGGATTAGAAGGGAGATAACAAAAAGAAACTTTACTGAAAGCTACAATGGACAGGAAGTTATACAGAGCCCTGCTCATCTACATCCTGAAGAGATTTGGCATATAGAAGGTTGATGGACCTGTCGGAGTGTATTATCTCTAATGATCAAGAATTTTTGGTTTTTAATATCCAAAGAGGATGATGCTTCATATAGAGAAGTGACAATGTACCAGGAAGTCTATTTATATTCTGTTTCACTTGTATGAAAATTGATAGTTTTGATAGATTAAAAATAAGTGGAAACCAGTGAAAGAAAAATGATTCCTGTCTCTGAAAATACCTATTCAAACTCAGTCTTAATATGTCAAGAGGTTAAAAAATATTAAAAAAAAAAAAATAGTTGGCAATAATACCAGTATTCTGTCAATAATCTTAAGACTTCTTTTTAATTTTTTTTTTTTCTTTTGCTCTCTCCACTTCTATTTCCACATTTTGATGCCACACTGTTCTTCAGTTTATCTTAAACTTGGCTCTCTGGCTTCTGAGAATAATGTTTCAATTGTATGTCAAACTGACAAAATTTTCTCCAAGAACTAATTTCCTTGTTTGGTATTCATTTGCCAAAAAGTAATGTGGCTTTCAGCTTAAAAGGAATAACCAACATGCCCACCTACCCGCACAAGTGACCCCCGTTCTTTCTGCATGATGCTTCTACTATTGACTTGGAATCTCAGAAATGATAGTTTCTTCTCATTCTGATTCGAGAAATGTCTGGACACAAGTATGAAATTATGTAATCCACACCTTTTTTTTTTTTTCTCTCGCATATATTCATTTTAAATTTGTCTTCGTCTGATACAGCCACAATCGGAGAGTACCTCATGAGGATAGAACTATAAAGAATTTGTGAGAATGTTTTGGTCTCACTCTATGGTAGGTGACCATTTTATATAAAGGGGTGCTGAAAATTTCTCTGCCAAGTCCCACTTCCTAAAATCAATATTTTAATGACCAAGCACCTGAATACATTTTCAGAATCCCTTTTTATATATCTACATATGCATGAATTTTCACAAAATTGAACTTGTATACATGCTGTCAAAGATCTTTATATTGGGATATTTTCTGACTTTTACTTACTTTTACATATGCACAATATGACACATTACATAGAGGGATACATTTCAGTTGCTAAAACTCGTATATATATATATATATATATATATATATATATATACATACATATATATACATACACACACACACACACACATAAGTGTACAAAAGAGTTCTTGGCACAACCAGTTTATTTTTAAGGTTGTCTTAATTGGGTGGAGATTTTTTAATCCCCCCTCCTCCACTTGTGTGTGTGTGATGCTCATGCACATTCCTTCGTATATATTATGTATATAGGCATGATACAAAATAATATAAATGTATAGTGACTTAGTTACCAAAACGTTATATATATCTTTGTACATAGATGTTGGTTTGTATATAATTATCTTGGTACATCATAATTATCTTTGAATATACACAATTGACAGTCATCAATAGTGTCTTCTAAAAAATATACACATAAAATTCGTACCTACACATACACCCAATGGTACCAATGCATGTTCAAATTTATACTAATAGACATAAAATACTTCAGAGTTTTTATATAATATATATATATATATATATATATATATATATATCTCACACAATCATCTCACTATATATATATATATCTCACACCCACATTCACTATATGTACGTACACACACACACATATACATCTCTCTCTCTCTCTCTCTATATATATATATATATATATACACACACATTCACAATTTTGTGATGTTTTGTCACTCTTAGATATTGACTTATACACATGTAAGCTGTAACAATTATTCAGGAACATTTGAGATTTTGTTCCAATTTAATGTCAAATGTTTGCTGAACCATGTGAAAGTGATATTGAATTTAAATCTCTGGCTTCATTTACCAAAAGAGACAAGTAGATACTAGAGCAACATCTGCTGATTTCTACCTATTAACTAAGATTTAAACCCCTCCCATGTCATTGTGATTCTTTTTTCTTCCTTTAAATATCATCATCAACCTAAAAAAATTATCAATTTCAACCAAAAAAAAAATTACTGACTGCTCAGTTAATAAATGCCAAATGTTTCCTTGTAGGGAAACAGCTACTATTAGCATCAGAAGCAACCATTTTTGGTCCTATAATAGTGAGTTTTATTCAGTCTTAACAGATTTTTTAAGATTGAAAAATATTTTTACCTGCTGGATGTGCAGGTAGTGTAATGGTTAGTGGTTTGGAACAAGAATTCAGCAAACTGAATTCAACTCCAGTGAAGTTTGTTATATTGACTTTCATACAAGACCCTTTGGAAAGATATGAATCTATCTCTTCTCTTTCCATTCTCTCAGCTCTGGGTTAAATAGCAGAGTAGACTGAGCTCTCAAGCTGTGCTTGACAACCAGTCTAGAAGTCAGACTAGGGTGAATTCAAAATTCTCTCTCTCTCTCTCTCTGATGAATTCTATAATTCCAACTTAGGTCAATAAGGCAAGTAGGTAGGTCTAAAGACTAAAATTATGTAATAAACTACCAAACTAAAAGCAAAATCCTATAAGGTATTGAAAAGTTCTTGGCCTGATAAAGATTTTTTAAAGATTCAGTGTTTTTGTTCATTTGATTAAATTGTAGGAGTTTGATTGAACTGAGAATTTTACAGCACTCTTATTTACTGAAATCATTTTTATAAAGTCAGCTACATTATGTATAAGTATATTCGTCAGGTAACATGTAAATCATTTGGTTATAGCTTGTCATAGGATACATTTTAATTTAAAAAAAAAAATGTTTGTAACTTCATTTTTGTCTTGCTAAAATTATTCTAGTTTTTGAGTCATACAGATAAAAAGATGCTATCGACATTATTGTTAATAAATTATTATTATTAAAATAATATTAAATGTCTTCTATGACTCTTGCTTACCAGGCCAATTGAAAGAGGATTTTTTATATATATATATATATATATATATAACTGATTATGGGTATCCTATTATGAATGTAAAATAAGGCAAAAATTTAATCACTTCATTTTTATGCAACTATTTTATATCCTTACAGTCACATAATAGGACTTAAATTCCTATTTGATTACTATCCTCTCCTCCTCACATACCTCTGGGACTGGTCAGATAAGACATTGGTTTGGATTGTCAGATGTACAGGTTAGATTATATAACAACTTGACTAGGTATAGCCCACTTATTATACACTTACCCTATTTTTAAGTACTAAAAATCGAGGGAAAGGCAAATAAATAGTAAATGAGAATAAAATCACTTTATATTTTAAAATAGGGTTCATAATAATCAAGAGGTAGAAATGAAATTCAAATTAACCAATGGTTTGATGTTATTTTATGATGGAATTGTTCGTATAGGTTAATAACATCAACCAGCTTGTAATTGAATTGCACTGCTCATTCAGGCATTATTTCAATTTCAAATTTCCAAGGTTGCTGTAACCACCTGCCACTGTGCAAGTTAATATAATTACCTTTTTATTTTGTCTGTACTTGATTGAAATTTCATTATCTTTTTAATGTTTATTTTGTTTTTGATTATTTGATTTGTAATAATTTACAGCGTGTTTTACAGATAGGAATGAGGTGCTGAAAGTTTCTGACTTGGATTCTTGTGGTTCATCAAAATCACAAATCCAATAGGTAATCAGTTTCAATGATGCCAGATTATGGTCAATCTGATTCTCTTCCTTTCTACAAACCCATGTTTTATTATATGTGTTGAAGTGATGATTATACTTATAATATTGCCAATAAGATTGATATTTCTTATATATTAGTAGGCCTTTTGATTAAAATGAAGCAGGAAAAGAAATATTTTGACATTAACTGGCCTATTAAATCTACATATTATAAGAAGCACACATGGACCATTTTAATTATATATTATATTAGGTACTTCCACTAATTCTGTATACACAAGGTTTAAAATGAATTTTTAAAAATGAAAAAGCTTTCTTGGAGCTTTCATTTTATCTTTTAATTGAAAGCTAAAGGATTTAAAATTTACTTTTTCCAGTCAGTAAAATACTTTATGGTTTATTCTTTCAAACAGAAATTATATTGATCAGAATCGATAATTTTTTTTTTTTCAGTAAAATCGATAAAAATTGGCCATTTTGACAGATTTGAAAACAAAAGTTAATTTTCAGTTTTAAAATCTTGCAAAAATAAAAAAATATATATCTGAAACATTATTTGAGGAAAATTATCAAAGTTAAATTAATCTGATTTGAAACACATATTATTTATACCATAAAATGTTATATACAAGCATTTCTTAACCATGGAGTCTTGTTTTTCTGGGTGTTAATCAATTTGACAGGCAAATGTATTCATAGTTGAGTATGGTGAAGCAGACAAAGTTTAGAAGTGGGGACAACCCTTAAAACACCTGTTCTTTTAATGATAGTTATTGGTTTGTACATCCATACTTTAGAAATTCTGCATAATATATATACACACATACAAAACAAATCAAAATTCTTTTAAAAGCATTCGGGGTGATCAGATTGTAATAAGCTTTACAATCTGTTTTACTTATTAACAATATTTCCCAAGAGTTATCACATCAAAACTGAATTTAAAAATTTTTTAAATCTTTATAAATCATTCAATTTAAAATTGTAAAAAATTGAAAACAGATCTTGTAAAAATTCATTTTTCATTAAAAAAATTTTTTTCTTCAGACAATATTATGTTTAATATATATTATTTATAAAAGCAATTAAGAACTTCTCTAATTAATGTTTTAGTTCTATTGTATTTTTTATTTTTTGATTCAGAACACATTTTCAGTAAGACTGAGTCCGATTTTGCTGAAATAAATTTGGTGATTTAAATTCTTCAAAGAATTCTATTTTTAACTAATATAGTCACTAAAAATTATTACGTCGAATTTCTCAAGTTTTCATAAATTAAAGTAAGGGGTTGAAACATGTAAAAAAAAAAAAAGAAAGTTTTACCAAGATTTTCTAATAAAAAAAATTTGTGAATAAGTCCTGAAAATTTGATTAAAATCTGACAGTTATTTGATTTTTGCAAGAATTTCCAAATTAATGTGTCTGTCACTGCAAAAAAGAGGGCTAAAATTTGCTATGCTAAAAGTTAGTACAACTGCTGACACAAGAAAAACCAGTTTTTTAATCAAAATTTCGAATGTTCTAAAAAGCAGTAAAAAATTTAATTAAATATTCAAAAAATACTTTGATCCTTCCTCTTAATAATAACAAAGATTTTGGTGATAAAACATTAGGTTTGGAGCAGGGTTTCCCCCTGCCGAAATTAAGGACAATAAAAACAGGTATTAAGAAAACAGAAGATAACAATTGACATTGCATTTAAATTTTTGAAGATCAAAGTTCACTGGAAGAAACGGCGGGCTGGAAAAGAATTCTACAAGCAAGAAGTGCAAGAGGAGAAACTGTTCATATAAAACTTAGTTACATCTAGCAGCCATTTCACCTGTAAAATGATGAGACATGGTGTCCAGCAATCCAGTGCTGTGCTTAAATTCATAAAGTCTAGGGAGCAAAGGAGAAAGTTCATCAGAACAATTACTATGAAAATATTTCTAGAAAAGGCAATGGGAAGCAACATTATGGTGATGGCAAAGTGAGTGAAGCGGAGATGCCAGGATAATTTAATTGTTTTTAATTGAATTTTTCTTCTAAAACTGGCATCTATCCGAGGTTAGAGAACTTGTCTGCTCTGCTATGTAACCCACAGCTCCAGAGAAAAAGAAAGATCAATTCATACTCTTATCAAGTGTATTAGTATGAAAATAAACATAACAGAACTTTAACTCTGCTCACACTTTGGTAACCATTACATTACCCATGCAGATTTTTCATTTTCCATATATATATATATATATATATATATATATATATATATATGTGTGTGTGTGTGTGCGCAAAAAAGCATGCGTAGTCATAGTTCTCCACTAAAAGATTAATAAGTATAATTAGAACAGGATTGTTAATAAAATTCATAGGCTTTGTTACATATTTATCAGTATATAGGTTTGCCTATAAATGTATTTACTATTATACTTACTTATTTTTATTCCAGTTATTACTTTGCTCTTTCTTGGAGTTGATCTCTTCAACTCTTGATTTTGTAAATATCATAACAGATGCTGCCACTTGCTGTTACCATTGCGAGGGAGAATTATTGCAACAAAACTTAAAGATCTACAAATATATGACCGTGTACTGAAAAGTTACCAACCCAGTTGTCTTCTAAAAATATGATCAAGCATATTCTAACTGAATAGATCTGCCAACTATACGTTTTTGATATATCTAGTAAATACTGGATCTGGCATTAAAAAAACCTATAGTGGTTGATATGCCATAAAACCCCAAACAAACAAACAAACTGAATAGATCTGATGTGCCAAGAAATTCATATCTGATGTTTTTAAAGGGCTAGACTCTCTAGCCATGGTTGGCAACCAATCTAGGAGAAAGACAACTCTGAATTCAAAATCATAATTGTCCATGGTCTCCAATACTCAGCAATGAGGGTAGGAAGAAGCCAAAAGAAAGTAAGCCAAGAGCTCTTGAACGTATCTATAAGACTAAGAACCAAACACACACCTTACTTCTCCATACTTTGCAGTACAGATTTGTTATTACAAACAGCTTATTTACTTTGTAACATTCCATTTCTAATATTAGTTACATTGCTAATCAGTATTTAGTTACTATGAGAATTGATTATTAGTGCCTGGGAAGATTTAGCTAGGTCTTGCCTCATCTCAAACAAAATTCTACAACATTTATATCATTGTGTCTGTGCCATGATAGACATCATGGCCTCTAAACAGTAGCTGGGAATTATTATATATCAGAAGTTTTGAAAAGTTCTTGGCCTAACCAAGAAGGTAATTCCAAAAATAAATTCACTTGTTTGGTCATTTTGGTGAAATACTGGGAAATGGATTAAGCCAGGCTTTTTAAAGCACCTGCTCACTTACATACACTATTTCACATTGTCATTTTTAATTTTTCTTCATATTTCTAGGAAACTAATGAAGATATTCTCAAAAATATACGCAGAATATTTCTCTTGTATGTAAATTATGCTAGGCTATATGTCACTCTACAATTGGGCAATAGTTTTATGAATTTTTCAGAAATTTTCTGTGTCCTGGGTAAGACAATAAACTACATCTACATCCTTGGTAAGATGAGAAACTACATCCAACAGCAAGGCCTCTGATCAGGAGGTTTTGAGGAGCGTGGAACCATCTCTTAATTGCTGGTGTTTTCAGGTCCGTCCTGGCCTGTTAGGATCCCATCCATGGGTAAATAGTTAAGCTCCAAACTGGGGTCAAAGTGTAAAAATAGGTTTTAATACTAGAAATACTTTGTAAAAAAAAAAAAAAAAAAAATCAACCCCCAAATCAGAATTTTGCAAGTGTCACATTGTTCATCAGATTGCTGAAACTCTAATAAACATTGTTGTCATGAAAAATTATAATTACGGAACAACGGCAAATGTTTAAAGAACAAATTGAAACATAGAATTGCTATAAAGTTATAAAGCCAATAATAATGTGAAATCTTTGATTTTGTAAGCTCTTCATTCAAAATCTGTAAAGCATTCAGGGTAGTATTCCAAAGTCGATTTTAAAGTTTTCAATCTGATTAAGCTCGGACAAACAAGCCAACCAGCCAGCCAGCCACTTTATCAAGTGAGTGTCTTTTTGAAAACAGTTTTATTCAGATATTTACTTGTCTACTTCCCATAATGAAATCGTTTATGTCTAAAAAAAATCTTTCTTGGTTTCTTTAACAATGGCTAAAATTTTGCCTCCAAAAAATGAGTGTTTGTCAGAATTGTTATCTTAAGACAAAATCTGGAATTCACCATTGGGCCTACCATTTCACCTCTTATAATCCCACCCCAAAATGTCACACTATCTCTCCCTCTTGTTTGTCCTCATCTTTGAGGGTGGTTTTTGCCAGGAGCTGACCAATCTTTGTACCATCTGTCTGGCCCATTAAGTTTCAAACTTGCAACATGGCTATTAATTTCAGATTGTAAAATTCAAGCCATTTCAAATAAATGACTAACATTTATTTATATCTGTGCAGAATGAAGTAGCTGACATTTTGTGTTGATAGATGTTGCCATCAGTCAATAAATAAAATGTTAGATTCTGTAAGTATTTATTTTACAATGTGAAGAGGATAATAATGTGAGAAACTATGAGCATGATATATCACCTCTTCCTTTCTCTCATCTATGTATGTGTTCATTCAGTATAAGTTTTTCTTATGTAAGTACCAAGTTTTTAGTGCTTCAATCCAGTAACTGGTGCTTTTGTTTGGGCGGGGTCAATCAAAAGTGACCTTCAAGATTTACCAGATATAATGTGAAGGAGACGAAAGAACATCTGAGTAAAATGATTTCAATCACAGATGAGGAAACCAGCCAGGATGATGAACAATTTATGCAATAATAGAAATAATTCTGTTTAAAATATCATTTATTTTATCTGCTTATGACTAAAATTATGTTAACTTCAAACACAAGCTCCTTCAAGTGCATTGACTGTTATTTTGGAAATTGGTTTTGATTCTACTTTTTAAAATGGTTATTTTTTAGTGAATTCTACTCATTATTTAGTGAGTGTAGAAAAATTGTGATTTTGTTTTGTACAGAAAATGGCCAATTTACATTTGATTTATAACATAAAGGCACATATATATCTAGGAAATGTTTCCTTACTGAATGACAGAAATGTTTCCTTACTGATACTCACCTTTCCAGAGAAATAGATATCAGTAATTATTTCCTTTCATTGATAGCAAGTTAATCTCATTTTCTCACTTTCTCTCTCTGTCGTTTGCTCTCTCTGTCGTTTGCTCTCTCTGTCGTTTGCTCTCTCTGTCGTTTGCTCTCTCTGTCGTTTGCTCTCTCTGTCGTTTGCTCTCTCTGTCGTTTGCTCTCTCTGTCGTTTGCTCTCTCTGTCGTTTGCTCTCTCTGTCGTTTGCTCTCTCTGTCGTTTGCTCTCTCTGTCGTTTGCTCTCTCTGTCGTTTGCTCTCTCTGTCGTTTGCTCTCTCTGTCGTTTGCTCTCTCTGTCGTTTGCTCTCTCTGTCGTTTGCTCTCTCTGTCGTTTGCTCTCTCTGTCGTTTGCTCTCTCTGTCGTTTGCTCTCTCTGTCGTTTGCTCTCTCTGTCGTTTGCTCTCTCTGTCGTTTGCTCTCTCTGTCGTTTGCTCTCTCTGTCGTTTGCTCTCTCTGTCGTTTGCTCTCTCTGTCGTTTGCTCTCTCTGTCGTTTGCTCTCTCTGTCGTTTGCTCTCTCTGTCGTTTGCTCTCTCTGTCGTTTGCTCTCTCTGTCGTTTGCTCTCTCTGTCGTTTGCTCTCTCTGTCGTTTGCTCTCTCTGTCGTTTGCTCTCTCTGTCGTTTGCTCTCTCTGTCGTTTGCTCTCTCTGTCGTTTGCTCTCTCTGTCGTTTGCTCTCTCTGTCGTTTGCTCTCACATTCACACTCTCTCTCACATTCACACTCTCTCTCACATTCACACTCTCTCTCACATTCACACTCTCTCTCACTCTCATACACGCGCTCTCTCACTCTCATACACGCGCTCTCTCTTTCACATACGCGCACGTGCTCTCTCTCTTTCACACGCGCGCTCTCTTTCACACACACACTCTCTCTCTCTCTTTCACACACACACACACTCTCTCTCTCTTTCACACACACACACTCTCTCTCTCTTTCACACACACACACACTCTCTCTCTTTCTTTCACACACACACACACACACACTCTCTCTCTTTCACACACACACACACTCTCTCTCTTTCACACACACTCTCTCTCTGTCTTTCACACACACTCTCTCTCTGTCTTTCACACACACTCTCTCTCTGTCTTTCACACACACTCTCTCTCTGTCTTTCACACACACTCTCTCTCTGTCTTTCACACACACACACCCACACACACACTTTCACACACCCACACACACACACTTTCACACACACACTCTCTCTCTCTCTCTTTCACACACACACACACACACACACACACACACACACACACACACTCTCTCTTTTACACATCAGTATAATCTCTGACTTGATGGGCCGATTGCACAGATACAGGCACACATCAGAAGAGAAAACGTTATTAATGCCAATTTGAAGCCATAATTGGTGCCATACATAAGCCCATTGGTCTACATCCTAATTATTCTGCTTCTGGCTCTCGCACTTAATAACATTTATTTCTTGACTTGAATAATAAGGGAACTGACATTTTATTCAGTCAGGCTTAGGACTGAAATTTCTTCAATTTGAGAGATTTACAGAAAGTTTCACCGAAAGCAAAAAGTTGTGCTTAATTACAAAGCACAATTTTTAACTTTCAGTATGATTTACTAAGTAGACAGTTTTGTATTCCATCCTTAAAAAAAAAAAAAAAAGAAACTACTCAGACAGCTACATTTGAATAGTAGTACCTATTAAGTATTCATTAGTTATGATTGTTATGACTTATAGCCTCTCCCCACTTCTCACCTGGAAATGCCATGATCCATATGGATTTGTAAATCTCATAAAAATTTTAATGAAGTTGTTCATAATCTGCAAAATGGATTTTATATCCACTTGCAAATGATGACTAAACACTTCTGACTCAGCGATAGATTTTAACTTAAACATAATAATAAATATGAAAGACAAAAACTGGAACTGCAAATTAAATTTTCACCATGTAGTTTTTATGTAGAATAGGATTTCATTCTATTATGTCCGACCTATTTAAGCAGCTCATTGCTAGTGCTCATCTTAAGTTCCTCTTCACAAATTTGTAATGAAAATCATTTGCGAAAAAGAACCTCTGACCATATGAAATTCTAAAAAGCTGTCTACGGTGCCAGTTAAACTTCAACCTTCTCATATGATACAGAAATCTGAAGATTCATTGAAAGAAGCCTTTCAGAAACTAAGCAAAATATTAAGATAGGAAAATCTTGTTAGAATCAAAGAAACGAGTGCTGAACTGCTGTCATATTTAATCTCATATATGGCAGAAAATGCTGGTCTATTTCTTCACAGATGAAAAATACTCAATGACAGATGGTGAAAATACAATGGACTGACCAAGAAAGTTTTAAAGAACATAAGAAATAAAATGGTACTTATATTTAAAAGACAGTTAAAATTTCACGTGGAAAGAGGGCTTGGAGAATTTAACATTGACAAGACATATTGAAGGCAAGAAAGACAGAGAGGAAAACAAGTAATTTATCTAATGAGAACGGATAGCATAGTCAAAAGTTGCTTTTTTTTCACTATACTGTATATCATTTAGTTTAGAAACAGATGGACATTGACAGTCTTCCGTTGGTACAAAATGCTGATGATTCTATCAGAATTGTTACTTCCAAGCAATTAAGTAAATACTTCTATTCTACTTTTGTGAAAATTCGAAAGAATTTAAATAATTTCATTTTAGTTTTTGTATTTTTCTTACAATTTTTAAAACATTTTGGTAAAAAATACTTTATAAAATAGTGTGCTAATTACTGTATATGAATTGTTTTCAAGAATTTATTTCAATGCCACTTGCATAATTTATTGGCTTAGTACCACATCACATTAAAACACTGGTTCCTGTATGATCACCAAAGTTAAGCAATGTTGATTCTTGTAAGTATGTAGATGGGTGACTGTTTGGGGATATTAGGTACTTGTAAGCCTGGATGTGTGGGTGATGTAATGGATAATGGCTCAGAATTGTTTATCAGAGATCCGAGTTTCAATTCCCATTGGATTCTTTATATTCACGTATATGCAAATACCCTTGGAAAAGGTATGAATCCATCTCTTCTCCCTCCAGCTACGGGTTAATTAGTCAGACTTTTATCACTAAATCATTATCACAAAAAAATTCTAATCTAAAAATATTTCCTGGCTTTAAATATCCTGCAAAAGGTTAAGCTGTAGAAAGAGAATCAATCCTAATTTATTGGTATTGATGCCTTTCCCAGTGGCATTTGTGCAAAGTGAATGTGAATTAGTATTTGAACATTGCTTACTAATTCCATTATTTTTCCATGCTAGTAACTACTTGGACACTGATACCTCTTGTGGTAATTTTAAAAATGTTTACACAAATGCTTACTTAGGGCTCTTCTAGTTTATATGGGTATCAAGTAAAGCTGCCTCGGGATCCAGCTGTTTGGTCAGCCATAATACACACAGAATCAATGGTTTCATTGTCAAAGAAGAAATGAATCCGAGTTTTTAATTCTGATAATGAGCTTTTAAGGATATTTAAGAGAAATTCCTTTAAACCCTCAAGAAATCATTAAAGCAAAATATAAATTATGATGAATGATTTTTGATTTTCCTGCAGAGATGGAACTTTTCCTAACCGCAAATATTTAGAATAATGATTTACAATTATCTTTATTCTAAAATCTCTCTCTTGAGTGGGAAGAGAGTCTGTTGTAGAAGTTATTCCTCATTATAAGAGGAGTTCAAGGTTATGTATATATTAATTAGCTTTGCTATAACCTTTTTATTGAAACATCTTGGTTGAATCCCATTCATAGATCATATTTGTATTGTATATTTTGGCTTTGGCAGTTTTTTGTCATGCTAAATACATTTAAATACGTTCTCTTAATTCATGAGAATATTATCCTGAGAAAAATATGCACAAATGAGAAGTTTGTAAATAATAAAAATGAATTTTTGTTATCCTATGAGAAAAGATTAATTCTTATCAATTTCATTTGCTATTTTTCTTTAAAAAAAAAAAAAAAAAAAGTAACAAGAATTTTTGCTAACAGGAGAAATATGTCATTTTTTTTACTTGGAAGCATCTTACCATTGGTGTATATTATTCCTTTGTGGTAACCTTCTAAAATCTACACCAACTCTATACTTCTAATGTCTCTGCTTAAATTCTGAAATTTTACTCTACTTTTTCCTTTAATAGGAGTAGATAGGTTCAACTATTGCCCACTTCACACTCCTCCCCAGTCTTTTGAACAGGAGTAGAGGTTTATCCCTTGATTCCTGTTAGGATTGGGTTACTGCTTTCTTCTAAAGTCTTCACTTTCACTCCCAGTAGACCCTTGCATCTTAGTGGCATTATTGCCTTGCTTGGAGTGAATTGATAAATAAAAACAAAAAAACTGGTGGCTTATGCTGGAGATCCAATTCTATTTTCTTGTCATTTTCATAGGCTCTGAAGGACAGTTTCCAGTATCCTGATGATAAGTAACTGTTTTGAAGAGCCTATGAAAATTAGAGAAGCTGAGATCATCAAGATGACAGTGTTATTAAAAACAGTTTGAATGGTAAGCTGAGTGCTGCAGTATTGAAGAGATTCACTGTCATTTGATCTCTTCTGTGTCTCTACCACTGGTAACTGGTATGGACAATCAATGAGAGAAATAATAATAAAAAAAAAAAATATGAAAAAATGGTTTCAGTTTTTTTTCCTCAGAAATAGAAATAGTATCAATTGAAATGACTTCAATTTGTTGTCGACTCCATTTAAAATGCCAACAGGCAAATATCTTTTCTAAAAGTAACAATATAGATTTCTATTAGGTCTTCACTCACCTTTGTAAGACAATGACTATCAATTATTTGTGATGATTTTTACACAGAATGCTAGTCTTGATCAACAGGAATTATCAACAACTAATTAGAACAAGACCTTGCATATGTACAAGCTCTCTCTAGAACAGGGATCACCAAACTATGGCCTGTGGGCTGGATCTGGCCCTCAATGTCAGTTTATCCAGCCCACTGCTGCACTGTGTAGTTAAACTTACATTTTAATTTTTTCTACATAGTAAGTAAAAATGTCAAAATTTGGCCAATCTGATTTTGACAGGGATATAAGTTTTAGGATCATCAGTGAACTGGAAGAAATATCTCTCATTTTCAGGGTTTTCAACTAGAATCACAGAAGATGTCAACCTCGAGTTTCCAAAGATTATTCATGATTTAAATAAGCTTCTTTTTTTTTCTTCAGCGATTTTTCAGATCTTGAGAATTCAGAATGACATTTTTCTGTTCCAGAATCCATTTTATTGTACCGTTGATGACATACCAGTTGAAATACAGTTGGAATTCATGATTTGCAAGCAAGTGACTTGTTGAAAGAGAAGTACAGGGAAGGAAAATTTCTTAAATTTTATCACTGCTTACCTAATGATGAGTTTTCAAAGTTGAAGAAATTTGCCTCTGTTATGGCATTAGTATGTTTTGAACAACTCATGTCTATGAGTAAACATTAACAAAAATGAAGTATGTAAAGTCAACACATGAAACAATGTTGACTGATGAGCATTTGAAAGCAGTTCTCTTGGTTGGATGCAGCAATTCTAATGCAAGTATTGATTGTATCTTAAAAGGTAAACGCCAGTTTCCCAAATCTCACTAACCTTTTTTGCTGCTTAGTTTGTAAGATTTGGATATGTGCACACTGGTTGTGATATAATTATATTTTACTGCTAAACTTGCTGACTTTGATAACATTTTGGTAAATAAATGTTTGTTGTTTTTATTTTTTGTGTATTGTATTGAACAAAATGGTTATCCAGCCTTGTCTAGAACATACACTATCATTTTTTAATATTTTAAGAATCTGTTGTATAGATTTGGTGTAATTTGGCAATCTTAAGAGTGGTTGATGATTAGCACTACAACTTATTAAAATTAAGTTGCTCAGGTATAATTCTGTGTTAAAATTGTTGAGCATGTAGGTTTTTTTCTCTTTAAAACATCTTCCTTAAAACTGTCTTCCTGAAACCTGTTCTTTTATTGTTCTTTCTCCTCACTAAAGTCTTGTCATTCACTTTCACTCCCAGTAATCCCTTGTGTCTTAGTGACATTATTGCCTTGCTTGAGGTGAAATGATTAAAAAATAATTCTAAAGGAAGTATTTGCTTTCTTCAAAGTAAATACATTTTGTTTTGCATAAACATACAAATCTTTGTTGTTGTAAAAATAAAAACTTTTCAGTATCTAAATTATACCTCGTGAAATTTTGAATTTTATCTCTTAGTATATTTCAAGTTACATGTTTCTAGCATATATATATATATATATATGCTCATTAACAATAAAATTTATTTTTTATTACTATAAACATTACTTTTAGTGCTTACCTGTGTTTGAGTTGCAATACCTGTTATTTTTATTTTCTTAAATAGTGATATAATAACAATCAGCTTAAATTGAGAAGTCAATTGTGCCTCTCACAAGAATTGAACCTGCATCCTTTTTTCCATTAGGGAAACAACTTTTTTAGCCAAAGCATGCTGCTGCCAGTTTGGGAACAATAGTAAAATTTATATAGATGTAATATTAATATTTAATTCTAAAAAAATTTTTTTTTCTTTTTCATGTTAAGATTTTTTTGTAGTTGTAAAATTCATAATTATCTCAGATTTCAATGCTTACATTGTTTGAACTACTCGACCATACCCTTGAGTATTATTCTCGTGAGCATCTTTGGTAAACTTAGATGATGTGAATGAATGAATGAAAAAAAAACCCACTTAATTTATGATGTAAAATTGGTTTGGGTCAATCATTCATGTTGTTGTTGGAAACTAAAATAACATTTGTGGTTTTTCTTGTTTCAAATTTTAAATAATTGCTAATACTTTCAATTACTTTTTCACATGACTTCATTGAAAATAATGAAGAAATGAAGTGACATTTTTGCTGCTTCCAAACAATTCATCAGAATAACAAAGTGGAACAAATCTGGATGCTGTAATTGCTTTAGATTTGCCTTAATAGTTGATGTAAAAGAAAACGAAGAATATTTTGTGGGCTATAAATGTCTGACCTAAATGTTAGTTTGAGTCTGACTGATCGTTTCTGCAAAATAAAAATTCTCATTATGACCAAATAGTCAACACTTTTGACTTGTTTATAGAGATTTTCACATGATTGTGTTTGTACCATTTTTGAACAAGACTTCATTCTTCACAGCTAAGTGACTATATCTAATTTAGATTTAGACTTGTAACTGACTGTGTGAAAAAGTTGAAGATCGTTTCCAGACACCTCATTCCCCAAGCATTCTATTTTCTGATTGATTTTTGAAATGTTTCTTTTTGTTTGCTTTTTGGGGGGGGGGGGAGACTTGACAGGTGAATTGATATTTTTTTTTTAAGCTGATGGCTTTTATTTAAACATGAAATGATTATGTAATAGGGTGAGCCATTCTTCAGTTAAATTTTGTAGCCATTTCTATCTGAATGACTGAAGACTTGACCCCTAATTGCAATCCTTTGCATCTTTCATCGTCTCGGATAGTGCATGCCAGAATGATGCTCAGAAATTGTCCTGTTATTTCTTTAAGTCTTTAGAGTTAAAAATTTGGCAACAACTTCATAAGAAATGGGTCTTGGCATTAGTCATGATAATTGTAAATATGTACTACAACATTATTTTATTCTTATGAAGATTTTGGCAACTTTCCTCCAATATCTTCCTATTGATAAAATTTAAATTCTAACTATATGCGAGTACTAATTATCCCAATGTTTAGAATTCTTCCTTGTTTAATCCCTTAATTCTTAAGGGAAACAGCACCGTAATTAGCAGTTAATAAACTTGGTTATCTCTCTTGGAAATTTTCTTAAATTTATGCTAAATTAGAAATTGCTGAGAAAGTGGCAGCCCAATTGGATGAGAAATAGTTCCATTCTTAGAGCATTTTACTGATGTTACCAAAAATTATGCTATGATGTTTTGTTTTTGTTTCATTTTGGTAATATACATACAGAAATCTGATAATTATTATATAGATGGTATTTGGTGTTAATTAGAAAAATCGATTAGTAAAGGCTTTAAATGTATAAAATTGATTTCCAACAAGAAAGGACTGCATTGGGAGGGATGTGCGGCCTTGTCTGCATTAGCCCGCCTGACAGAGATGCTTGGAAAGGAGGAGTGAGAGCGAGCCGACTGCTGCCCACCCCAGTCGCTGGGAAACCTGCAGCAGTATAATCAAAGCTCAGGATCTTGAGTTATTTTTTTATTTTTTATTTTTTTTTAAATGTCCTTTTAAATAGTAACTTGGAGACTGACATATTTGAAAGGCTGATATTTTACTTTTGAGATGAACTAAAATTCTTGATGACTGCAATCATGGATACTTCAAGTTAGCATGCACTTAAAATCACCATCTACCCTGATGAATAAAGATAAATATTCTGCCTGCCTATTGTTTCTACATACATAGACATAAACATAGACATAGACATGATTTCTGAACACACACACACACACACTCTGTTATATGTTATATTGTTTTATATGTAATGCTATAATCAGACTTGTACACTTAAATTTGTGAAAAATGATATATAAAAATTTATATATCGGAACAATTTTAAGAAAATCTTCGACAAAATGGAAAGATTTTTTTTGTGTGACAGGTTTCATCCTTTAGGGCTTCATTGGACAAAAGTGATATTTTAAGTTGATGTGATTACACATGTGCATGAAGGAGAGGGGATGCTGAAATTTTTAATTTTGTAAAGTTTGGAAATTTTTTCCTCCATGTATTTGGGTTTATAGTCTAGCAGATTTAATTTTTTTTTTTTTTTTTATCGCCTTTGTTATTTAATATACCACATTGTGACAATTGTCATAGATTTTTCCTAAAATACTTAAATTTATATTGTCTTTTTACTTGTTCAGTGGTCTGGTCAGAAAT
>OZ038482.1:3806079-3828579 GCA_964036315.1 Acanthosepion esculentum
GCACATGTCAATCAGGTAGGCCATATTGTTATTACTTCTTATAAGATGATTGTATACATGCCTAAAGGTATGCAATTAACAACAATATTGAAATTTCATTTAGGTAGGTAATATTTTACGGATAGATGTCACTAAACAGCAAATGCAATATTTTTCAATGAATTTAGTTCAAACTGAACACTCACCCTGAATCCATATATAAAATTCATGATATCAAATTAATAAATACAAAACACTTCAAATACCTTGGTGTATGGGTTACTTCAAATGAAAGATTAGGAAGGAAACCTCTCCTCAAAAAAAAAAAAATTACTAGAGATAACAGTTACTGGACTTGAGAAATAAATGTAATTTCTTGAAAAATTGTTTAAGATTTTATAAATTTCAACTGAAGGCAGTTCTGGCTGTTTTGTCAATGAAAGTCAAATGTATCTTTATAATGAAATAGTTAATATTACCATTATGAATGATAAAACAAAGCATTTTAGTTTATTTTATATGCAAACATTTGTGAAGACTAATAATTATGAATAGCATACAGTTTTTAGGTCTAAAAATGCTAATTGTGTGTCAGAAGAAACTTGTGGTGAAAGAAATAACAGATTTTGAGATCTGTTATTAAAATGTAATATTTGCTTGTTTATAATTTTAAATCATAAGTTTTATTCTTGCACCTATCGGGTAACTGTTTTTTTGTAGATTTCTCAAGTAGATACATATTTCTTCCAGTTAACATGTCAAGCCTCCCCTATGAGGATTGAATTCACAACCTTATTGATTTGCAACAGTAGGTTGTTTGCCATCATTTTTTTTACTAGTTACTCTGTAGAGAAATGGTAAGATATGTCAAAATCAAGTTAGTTCTTATTAGATTTTACACTGCATCACACATTATTACCTACTTGATGTTTTATTGATATATAAAATAAATACTGATTGGAATCTAAAAGTTAATTTGTTGAATGATGGCAACATCTATCTGTGTAGTTAAAATGAAAACCATTTCATTCTGCTTAAATGTAAAAGAAATGGCCTTTGTATGAAATACCCTGAATTTTACAGTCTCAAATTAATAACTGTTTTACAAGCTTAGAACTTTAAAATGTGTTGTAATGCTGAGTTGATAGATGAAGAGATTGTTTAAAAGTGAATAGCTTACAAATGTAAAATTGTGTTGGAAATTTAAAAAATGTTTGGCATTTTCCAGAGAACTGAAGAGGTTTGTTGAAGATCTTGGATAACTCTGGTGCCAGTCTGATAAGAGCAAGTTGAGGGTTTCTTAAGTTGTCCTGTATCAACTGAAAAGTTCTAAAAAATCTGCCCAAATTAGGAAATTTCTAGATGTTGTGGTAGTAAAAGACATGCAGTCCAAAGTCAAGCGGCAAAACATCTGAAGCTGGCGACTTGGCTTTCTCTTAAAAGGATCCATAAAGAAAATCGAATGAAATGGAGGTGCGGGATATATGATCATTTTTTTACTGATGAATGCTATTTTACTTTTGAATGGAGGAAAGACTATGTAGCTGCTTGTGGAAATTGACCTGACAGGATAGGGCATCAAGAAGACAGAGGTGTTCAGATCTTTTGGTTATGTGGTAAAATGGTGAACCAATGATGACTTCCTGATAGTGCTAAAATAATAGTTCAGATGTGCATGGATTTTGGTTTTGAAGGCAAAGGTAGTATCATGGTTCAAGAAGTCAGACATGCTCAGAAATTACTTTTCTTTCTTTTTCATGCATGACAATGCACCAGCACACTTAGTGTAAAAAAAATAATATCTGAATAAAATGTGTTCCAAAACAATCATTTAATGAAATGTCTGTCTTTTTTCTTTCTTTTTTTAAACCTTTAATCTGATTGAAATCCTAAGCATTCTAAAGGTGGTTTGCTATGGCAGACAACAATTTACCAACACAGATGAACTTTGGAATGCTGCTCTGGATACTTTGCAGTTTGTTTTATATGAGAAAAATATAACAGCTAACAAAATCAGTAGACAAATAACTAAAGCTAGTTCCAGAACCTGACACATTTCACACTAATATTATCTTTATAAATTTGTCATCAATATGATAACACTAATATTCAATTTCTTGTTTAAAACACTTGCTCTTGTAAACTTGGCATTTGTAAATTTTTAATGACAATGTTTCTTGGTGTTTCAATAACCAGGATAATGTGAAAGTTGGAAAATGGGGTAAAATTTATAAAACTCACCACTTTATAGAAGTGACATGTAGTGAATTATAATTTATACATGTTAAACATGCTGCACATTCATAGTAGAACTACTTATGTGAATCCATTCTTTAGTTTTCTAAAAAAAAAAAAATGGTCAAATTAAATAGTTACGCTTTGGTACCAAATAAAAGGTGTTTCAATAAATGGTTTGAGCATTAGAAAAAAAGAGAAAATGTAATAAATATGGAGGATTAGAAAATCTAAAATGAGGTGGGGGTAATAAATGGTAGTTTGGGAAATAATAAGTGTTTCAAACTATAACCTCAAAAATAAATGCTCATTAATGTTTTTAAGTAAAAAATGCTGAAGTAAAATAGAAAACATTTCCCTGAAATCTTCTCAATATTACAAGATAGATAAATGTTTGTTTGTTTTGGGTTTTCTTAATTGAATAATTAATAAATGGCAGCACTCTATTAAGCTCCACTGGAATTGGGAGAGCAAAACTCCCAAACTAATAAGTGTTGGGTGGGAATGTTTATTTGGCACTCATGTGAAATTCTGTATAGAATTGAGGCTGCCTATTCTGTGTCTAGATGTGTGTATCCTGTATGAGTTATTGATACAGAAAATGTGATTGGCATTCAGAATTCCTATTGTAGCTGAGGTCATTGCATTTTCTTTTGCACAAATACCCTCTCCTCACAGTTATGGATTAAGTAGCAGGGCAGACTAAATTCTCTAGCCTTGATTGGCCTTCACTCTAAGAGAAAAAACGCAACTGACTTCAAAACTTGTTAGTGTGATTGAACCAGTGCAATGACGTGGCCACCCACAAAATGTAATTACTGAAAAAAAAAAAAAAAAAAAATTACTATGACCAGCAGACTCGAATCAGCACACCACAGCCCAGTTAGTCAAAATTATTTTTTATCTAAGGTTAGTGTCATGCCATTTACTTTAAATATGTTACTCTCTGGTTATTTTATATTTTACAAGTACGTAGATTTGAGAGGAAGAGCAAAAAAAAAAAATGAGTAAAATGACTTTGCAAATAGATACTTTTAGATCTTACTTTCATGTGACTCGTTGTGCCTTCTCAGGCTAATGTTCTCAGTTGACATGAAGTGGTAAGACTATATTGTTAGGTCAGTTGCTAAGAAAGTCAGTTCACTGTGTTATGTGAGACAGATTCTGGAGAGAAAAATTATCTTGCATATGTATAGGTCTACCATTCATCCATGCTTAGATTATTGCTACTATGTATGCTCTGGTGCTCCTGCTATTTACCAGGAGATCTTTGATAGAATCCAAAGAAGAATCAGCAATATTATAGGTCCTGAACTGGCAGCTCAGCTTCAGTCACTTGGCCACTGTCATAAGGTTGCTTCTCTGTGCCTTTTTTATAAATACTTTCATAGTAATTGTTTGGATGAGCTCTTCACTATGGTAGACTATATGAATTAAAGCACAATACTAGGCTGGCAACGAGATCTCATCACTTTACAGTTAGATATATCTGTAACTTCTATGCTAACAGCTCCTTTTCTCACACTTCTCAATTGTGGAACTTCCTTCCAACCACATGCTTTCCAGCCAACTTTAATCTGCAAAAATTTAAATGCAATATCAATCATTATCTACTGTCCCCCTGATTACTCTTTTCTCTTTATGCTCATTATTAATGTATCTGTTCCTAATTCTGCCACGCCCTGTAACCCCCTCGTGTCTTAGTGGCTGTATTTGGGATGATATTGAAAAAAAAAAAAATGGCTGAATGAAAATGAAAAGATTTTTATTTATTTATTTTTTTTTTATTAAAACAATCCTATTTAACTTGCCTAATTTTATGACTGTCTCTATGAGGCATTTGTGTTGACAATACTGAAATTCACGCACCTCCGTCTGGGCACACGATCATATATAAAAATGATTGTGACATTTCCAGATGGTCTCTATTTTGGTTTTTGGAAAGTTTAGAAATAATGATTTCAATTCAAAATAAGAGTTAAAGCATCAACATGTACATATTTCTCTCTCTTGTTCTCTTTAGAACTCTCTTTCAGTTTCCCTTTTTAACATTTCAACTTAATTTGAGTAAAATAAATTGTTATCAAGTTTTCCTGGAATTCCTCTGGGACACTTCCTAACCTTTGCAAACATTTTAAAGATCCAATTATTTCTGATTCTGTTGCATATACTTCATTGGTCTAAAATTAGGCTGCAATAAGAGGAGGAAGTTGTTTGTATGTGTGTGAGAGAGCGAGCAAGGGCTTTATTATATGCATTTAGAACATTTTTATTATCTTTTTATTTATATATTCCAAGTTGAACAGTTAGGTATTGCGAAAAGTGATTATAAATGTTGTCGGCATCATTGAATTGTGGGTCCAATTTAAAGAAAGGACCGGTGATCTAGAGACAACAGAACCTTGTATAAATGGAACTATATCTAAAAAAAAAAAAATCATTAAAAAGTTTTCGATTTTTTTTTCTTTATTTTTTATAAAAAAAAAAGAAAAAAATCATTGTCAATAGATTAGCAAAGAAGTTCACATCCCTTAGCAGATTTATTCTGTTAAGTTTGGTATGGCACATAGTGTAGGTGACTCATGTAAATTAATTCTAAAACAAAATGAACTTAGTCTCTCCTTACTTTCAATCTCTCTCTCTCTCTCTTGATTTTACTTTAACAAAAAACTGATTCCATGTTTTATATGAGAATTTACGTAAATGACATCAACAAAATTACATCTTCCTTATTAATCTAAAAATTCATATGAGTCTAGTGATGAGAAAATCTATTACTTTTTCTTACTGTTGCTAATCTGTCCAACATGATTCAACTGTAATTGTTGTTAGTTTACTTATATACAAAGTATAAGATATCCTTTTTGCTAACCTTTCTCTTCATCAAATCTGCAAATTTCTGGTATAATATACCACAGCACTTAGACACAATTCACTGCAGCTGGGTACACAGCACACGTGTCCTTCATTTACTGTGTTCCATTAATGTCTTTTTATGACATTCATACAGTAAAATGACATGTGTGACATGCATTAAAGTCATTGTCATCTCCGTGAGGTGACTATGAACAATGCACAGCTCAATAGAACAGAATGTTGGAATCAGTTTCCTATCCCACTTGACTTTGCTAAAAAAAACTGTCACTAGGGAGTGCTCCTTAAGCCTGTAAAAAAGCATGCATTTCTCTCCCTAGCCTCTTTTACAGCTTTTCAACTCTGGCCTTCAGATGTAGTTGTATGTAGGTAAAGTGTCCCCCACCGGGGCATGTTCATTTTCTTGTTTTTTGTTCTCTCTTGACATTTGGACTCTCTCTCTCTCATACATGTACACACATTCTTATTACAGCTAGTTACATTTTTTTCCCTTTCCTCACATGTAATTCCTTTTGTAAATACATACATTGTTGTTTGTTTTATATTTATTGTTTCGTGTGTTATTTTTACTTGGATTCACATTGAGTCTGTCAATATTGTTAGCAGAATAAATATTCCAGAAGCCCATAAATATTTACTCTCCAAAGTGTTGATTCCTGCAACATAATGGCAACTAATATTTACCCCCAAATACTAGCATCCTGTCACAACTATTTATTCCCAGAGCAGTTGATTGGTTTTAAATATGTGTGTTTTAAATGATATCACTTTCAAACCACTTAATATTTTAATATTCTGTAGATACCTCCATAAATTTATATATGAAATATTTGAAAAAGATTAACATTGAATTTCAAATCATTCAATTGACACTGACCAAATAAATTAGCAAAATTGAAGATTGTTGTCCTTTACTCTTATTTTCTGATAATCGTTCAACACCATTGGGAAAGGCAGGAGTCCATCTCTTTGCTCCTCAGCTAGCGGTAAAATAACAGGTCAGATTGGGCTCTTTAGCTTTGGTTGACAACCAGTCTACAAGAAGGACAGCTCTGAATTTAATATTGTGGAGAAAGCAATAGAAATCTGTTCTTTTTTTTCCCCTTAAGAACAGTCATGGCAATGCACTGTTTACAGATATTGAAGAAAAAGGACATTGTGAAGAGGCAGGCATGGTGACATAAATTTTGTTATGCCCTGGAACCTAAAGATAATTGACACTCATACGTATATTATAGATGTCTATCATTGTGGGCACACATATACACTATATTTTCAACAAACCGTGGTTTTGTCTTTTCACTTTTTAATGTTTAAATTGGAAGTCTATTGAAGTATTTAAAATATGTGGTATTTAATGTCTTTTCTATCTTTGTGTTGTCTCTTTGCAATTTGATGTTTCAGGATCTTTCTTCCTGTTTTCATTTCCCCCGAGATGAGTACCCATTTAGACACAGCCAAATTTATAATGTATAATTGTGTGCTTATGTTTGGTGATATATATATGTGTGTGTGTGGTTTCCTTTTTGGAACTTAAGTGCTTTCCATTGAAATATCCCAACTTTATCAATATATCAATGCCATTAATACAAAAATCAACTTATGCTAGGATTGAGTGATTTTCTATGTTTTTCTTCTTCTTTTTTCTCTTAAGTAGTTGTCATGGAAATGAATGCATTTGGACCAGCATTTAATGAATTATAGATAGTGTTTGTATTTTTTTATTTGCTTCCTCAACCATTTTCTTCCAGTGATATACATGCCCTTGATACATAGGTTTCTCTTTTCTTTTTTTGTCTTTAACACTTTCCTGACATGTAGTCTGCAATGAAACATCTTTTGATCAATATCATTTCGTTTTTGTTTTGTTCTTAGGAAGAAAAAAAATGTTTCAAGAATTGACAGTTGTTTGTCAAATATACTAGATAATTGTTTTGGGGTCAAATCCCAGGTGAGCTGACTTATGTTTTTTACAGGGTTATAGGAGTCATGCCATATGAAGTGGGCTCAAATCTTTACTTTGCTAATATTTTTTCTCCTAATAATAAAAAAAATAACTCAACTTTATCATTAGTTCAATACTTTTTTAAAATCTATATTTGGAATTAAATGAATATTTAGGATAAATATCTTTTCATAAAGAACTTTAAAAAAAAAAATATTTTTGATAAAACTTATTAACATACAAGCATAGTTCTGAACATTGATAAGACTTAAAATAAAGGAAAAAAATCCTTTCTTTTGGAAACCTTATTAGCATTATGATCTCATGACCCAATACAGATCTCGGTTTTTTATGATTGCTAGAAGCAAACTGAGTTTATCAATTTTAGGAAAATATTTGATTTAATGTTTATATTATCCTCTAGACATTACTATTGTAACTTTATGCAATAGTATTAAGATACATTGAATAAAAGGTATATAGCCTAATTGTTTGGGGTGAAATCATGTCACTTTATTTAACTTTTCTTTCTTTTTTCTTTTCCTATGATGTTGATCCAATTATTACAAGCTGAAGTAACAGATGTGATGATTGCCATCCAAATTGATTGTCAAAGTTTGGGCATCAATCAAGTATTGCCCGTATATTGATGTACTTATGAATATTTACTAATTATAGTTCTGCACAAGACTATTAGGTTGGTGCAAAAATAATGTCGATTTTTGACGTTCAAATTCATGTGAGAAAACAACATTATTTTTGCACCAACCTAATAAATAAATGTAAGAAAATTGTGTTGTGGCAGCTTTCTAAATAGGAAGGGTCTGCCTGCCTGCTTGAAAATTAGCTTTCAAGAACTTATCTTTCATTTTGGTTCCTCCTTTACCTACAGATGTAGTTTGGGGAAATATAGAAGGCTTTGATTTAGGATGCAAGTTATTGTTGCAGTGAAGATCCCAGTAGTTGTTTGATATAGAAAAATAGGTAAATATAAAATCACTTTGTATACCTCATACACAAAGTATTGGTAAATAGAATAATGACTAGCTTTCTAAATTTTTGTGATGTCAACGAACACTTGTTACCACTTTCATAATGCTCATTGTAGTAGAGACTTTGTGATTGCACATACAACCATAGTACGCTGTTGAACAATGCTGGTGTCGGACGCCTTTGAATATCACTTGCACTAATAGTACTTGCTCGATAATAGTCGCTTGAACAGTAATCTGTATAGTGATCTGAATAGACAAATGGAATAGTGGTCCGTATAGTAATAGAGGATAGACTAGAAATGGTGATCGTTAGTTGTCAGCTACTTCCTACATATATGCATTTCCTCTATGGTCATGTGGTCTACTTAATTCAATAATGGGATTGCCTGTGTTTGCTCACTGGCGATCTATGTTCAGACTCGAGTGTCGACAGCAAAACTTTACTCCTATATAACATAAATATTTAGCCAAAAATTTATATTTTTATACTGGTAATTTGAAGTCATAATTACTACATTCACAAACCAGTTATTTCATCTGCTAGGAAACATGGTTAGCAATAACTGGGTATTACCAAATAAGAACAAGATGAGATATCCCTAGACGTGGACATTGAAACAAGGATGATCAAACCCCATAGATCAATTAAAGGGTTCTGTTTGAAAATTCCTGAAGGTTACTCCCTTCAACAAACACCTGAATGTCAAGGTTGTCTTATTTTATGTACCATGCCTCTTCAGGCGATCATGAGCCTCCACATCTTCCTGCCCCTGTTCTACCATCCATTTCCTCAACCCCATCAAGTCTGTTTTGCACGGCTTCCTCTGTTCATCTTTCCCTAATCTGTCCTGTGAGTATCGGATTTTCCAAGCCCCCCTTCCTCATGACATGCCCCAGAAATATCAACTGCCTCTTCCTGATGTTAAGTATAAATTTCCTTTTTGTTTCCATTCTCTCCAAAACCTTGTTGTTGCTCACATGTTCAGTCTATGGCATCCCCAACATCTTTCTATAGAACCCCATTTCTGTTGCTTCAAGTCTTTTCTTCATCTTTGAGGAGATTGTCCAGCATTTGCTGCCATACAGGAGGACGGATATCACCTAACAGTTCAGTAGTCTTTTCTTTATTTCTAATGTAAGTTTTCTGTCTCTTAATACTCTGCTTAGCTTTTGGAATACATCTTTGGCCATCCCAATATATCTTCGGATTTCAGTGTCACACTTTCCATCCGCTGTTAGAACACTTCCCAGATATTTAAATTTCTGTACTTGTTTGTTTTTGGTATCCCCAATTTGTAATTTACATTTTGGGCTCACCCTTTTGCTGATAACCATGCATTCTGTCTTCTTGTAATGGCCAAAATGTTGTGATGACAACAACAAAGATTAAGACAATAATCTAAGTCTAAATAAGCATAACTTCTTCGGTGCATCTGTAATCCACTGAAAGCAAGAGTCCATTTCTTCTAGCATAATCTCCTCTGTCAGTGGCCTTAATCCAGTGGTGGATATACATAAAACGGATCAAATATCAAAATGAAAATTTTAAAGCTCTTTTACCAACTGCACGTCAAGATTTAGACTCCTTCATTAATTCTGAAATGCTTTATTTAACATAGATGTCAAAGTTTAAATTGTTTAATAATCAAGACAGATTATTCAGTTTGAAAAAAATATTTTTTAAGTGGAATGTTTTTTGAAAACCACTTAAATTTGATAATGACATTGAATAATGTCTGGCATCTCAAATTTAAAATTCTCTTGATGATTCTTTTTAAGGCCGGTTTTCTCTGACGTTACCATAATATTTCTCCATAAAAGAAAAGGTTTTCAATTCTCCTTCTGAATAACATTTGTACATGTGCATAAATGACCCCTTTCAGGTTTACATTTTAAAAGAAATTCAAATAAACAATCTTGAAAGCGATTTATTTTGAAGATGAAACTGAAGAATTCACTCCATTAATTTATCTTCCAGGAGCAGTAGCCTTTCCCCCCCCCCTTTTTGTCAGGAATACTCTTTAGGAAAACATGTGAATATGAAAACTCAACATCTATGAGTAATACAAAGTATTTTTTTCTTTTTTTTACTAACTTGAACAATGAACAGATATTCTTATTACAAAAGCTTTTCATGTCCACAGCTATTGGAACATACAAACATTAACATTTTAAAAATAACCTCTGTAAACACTTATGCCAGTCATAGATTTGACAATTAGAATCCTTACTAATAAATATAAAATCTTCATACTCAATAATTTATCGCTTAAGGCTGAATCTAATTATTCTGTCACCACTTCATTCTTTTCAGTTTTTCAGCATTAAGAGCATTGACCATGATTTTTCTTGTCACATCAAGAGCACTTTAAAATCACTCTGGGTGTTATATTCCATCGCTGGGGTTACAAGTATGAGACGAATATTTAAACATCCTTTTCAATGCATTAGTCCCTGATAGTTCCAAAATGAAATTACAAATGATTACAATAAATGATTAAGTTATGATTACAAATCAAAATCAGGTTAAAATATTGTTTTTAATTGACACAGAAGTGTTGTTAGTTTTTTGTTTTAAAATTCTTTGCCAAATGAAATGTTGTATACGAGCGAGGAAATACAATAGTTTAAGTAAAATTTTGAAACAACTGTTAAATAAATTTTACTTCAATGTTCTACAACATGACATGAAATGAAACAGATCGCTTACAGTCTAAACAAAATTGGTGCTTTTATTTCTTGCATGGAAAGAGCTTCTTGAAACGTGAAGAAATTTGATCTACAGAGAAGCGATATATACAAATAATCCACAATCTGAATGTGGATCAGACAGATTCCCTGGGAATAGACAACGAACTCTCACTATTTACATTATTTGGACTATTGTCCTCATCTTTGTCACCATATTTATTACAATGTTTCAGCCGTTGTACGCTCCAGCCTTCTTCAGATGGTTGGAATGTCGAACTGAACCCTTTATTTTCCTCACTGGGGTAGATTGTTCTTGTTCCACGCACCATGTTTAATGGATATCAGTTATCTCCTGTTAATTCCCTTCTCTAAGTTCTCCACTGCCTTAACCAGCTATTGAACTCACACTCTTTGGGTCCTCTCACTGAATCTAACTAACGCCTTTATCCACTGTACCATGTGTCCTTGACAACTGACATCCATTAAACATGGCACATGGAACTATAACAGTCTACCCCAGTGAGCAAAATAAAGGGTTCAGTTCGACATTTCATTCACCTGAAGAAGGCTGGAGCGTACAACAGCTGAAACGTTGTAATAAATATGGCGACAAAGATGAGGACAATACTTTGAATAATGTAAATAGTGTACATAATACTTCATCTCAGAAATATAGACAGATACTGAAAGGCCGAAACGTTGTAATAAATATGGCGACAAAGATGAGGACAATACTTTGAATAATGTAAATAGTGTACATAATACCTCATCTCAGAAATATAGACAGATACTGAACTTTCAGTATAGCCAAATAAAAGACTGACAAGACGTGTTTCCTTACTGGATTTATTTAACTCCTACAATGAGATGATTCTAACAGAACTAAGTGACATATCAGTCACCAAGTAAATTTTGATGACGTACAACATTGCTTAACTCTCATCAATATTACCAGAAGGCTAAAACTGGCAACCCACCATTCTTCTCAAAGTAGTTCTGATCTTATTCTGGTTGTTTGAGTTGTTCTGTAAATAATCAGGACTTGTGTGATGAGTGGAAACAAATCTTTGGTCTTTACTACTGCAAAGATGTGTTATTGATCGGATTCTTAGAATCATCATCTCAAAATCTCTCCCACCCTTGTATACTGAACTTGCTCTTCATAACAATTCTAGTATTCAAACTCCTATATAATCCATATAGACAATGTGATCATATATTGATCCTTTTCGTCTTTCATGTCTATTTATATGGTTGTTATTGATACTTGAATTATTCCTATTACTGTAACTTATTTTGCCAACATGTGATTGGTGAAAGTGCGTAGAGATACCAATTTTATTTGGGTTTTTTTTAATTTTTTTATTGGGTTGGATGACTTTTTGCCATGCCTCATATTTCAGAACTATTTTTATCCCTTTAAAAAATGTCATACTTCCAGGAGAATTATTTTATATTTAACAAAAGAAAACCTTCCCTGATTCTAGATAAGAGTTTAATAGACATCTGAAAAGGAATAATAAATGCATGCAACTAAAAATGAACTGTCTTCTATGGACTCGGAATTTACTTGATGGATTTCAACATGGCATACAGATAGCCAGGAAAGTCAACTTAGGTTAACTCCGAAGGTAATGAAAGATTAAAAATAAATCCAAGGAAGCTTTTTCTCATGGAATGTAAATATTTATTCTTACATAAAAATATAGTGGTAACGGAGGTAAATCAACTTTTGGTAATAAATTAATGTATCCCTTAGTGATTTTAATGGTTTATGCAAATACATCAAAGTGTCTTTCTGTTTCTCATTTTATTTAGACAAAATTGGTTTCTGAACAATGCTGGGTACCTCTGCTTGTAACTTAATAAAAGCAGGCATAATTTGACTTAGAACAGGTTGGGTGCAAATTGTTAACCAGAAATTGTCAAGAAATTTAATTCTTTTGATGTAATCAATTTGATAAATAAAGATGTGAATTATTCACAATAACACATTGTCTTGCTTTGTGATGATTGCAAGAAGAAAAACCTAACAAAAATGACTGGTAACAGGTCTTGTCAGTAAGAAAAACTTATATAAATTGTTTCAGAGATTTTCGTGTTATGTACAATAACACAAAATATCTGCCTATAAATAAATACCTATTATTACATGAAATAGTTTGAATGAAAGGCAAAAACAGTTATGCATTGTCTTGAATAAATAGACTTATTGTTGTCATTGCACAGTTGATAAAGTGCCAATAGAGAACTATACACACACACACACACACACACACATATATATATATATATATATATATATATATATATATATAAGGGTGGTGGAATGACTGTTACTTCCTCTAACCTCCAGGCAAATTATTTTTTTTTTTTGAGGAAATGCTTACTTTGTCCTGAGGTTTGGAAATTTTTCAAATCTTAGTTTAAAAGTCAATGGGGAGCTGTCAGGGGGCGATACAGGAGAAATGTTTTTTCTGATTTGTGTCTTTTTTACTCAGTCTATAAAAAAAAAGTTATTTGTCAGAGACTGTCTTGGGTGAAAATGAATTAAATATTAGAATACATTTACTGACTTGATTGTTTTCTCTAATCTCATTCGATATTATGAAATAAATTTGTTACAACTGGTAATTTTACTTTTCTAGCATTTAAAAAAAAAAAAAAAATTATGGCAACACAAATTCTCCTTGGCATATCATTTTCGAAATATTTCATTTGATCCCAAAGATAAAAAAGCATGCATTCTATGTACACTGAATTAATTTCACGAGGAACAAAAAAAAAGATCTCAAGGACATTGATTTTTTTTTTTTTTTTATTAATCTATCTGATGGATTTTTACTTCATTGCATTTTCTTTTCTTTTTATAGAGTTCTCTTCATTCTGGAGATCAGAAACAACACAGGAATATGTACTGTTGTCTTTTCCTTCTGGTATTCAAAGCTGTTGAAGAAGTGATAGCAAAGTTGCATTGAACTTTAACAGCTTCCTTCTTTTTTGTCACTTAAAAGCATTTTTTGTTCCACAGAGTAAAGCTTCTGTGGTATGTTTCTGGCTAGCTAGCAAGGTTACTTGGTAATTGCCTGATAAAAATGGATTTGTTTTTTTAATTGCATTTTATTCAGATTTGCTCTTAAACATTTCCCTACCTGAAAAACATTTTCCTTTAACTATATCTAATTTTTTTTCTTACAATAATAATATTCATTCAAGAGCCACTCAAGGCAGAGGGTTACAGATTAAGAGGTAAACTTTGTTAGGAAAATAAGTTAACTTTAGACTTGACCAGGTCAATGTTGTAGTGATCAGAGAAGCATCTTCTTGGGAGTCTGTTCCACAAAGTAGCAGTTTGTGGGAAGAATCTGTTCAAATGGGAATCACATCTGCCCTACAGAATATGAAGGAAATGAGGGTGGTTTGCTAAAATGTAGATGGCAGGTCAGGTCTTTACCGTGAAGATTAAGAAATACAAGTAAAATATGTTAAATGTAATGCAGGTGCTTTTCTTTTTTTTAAACTGAGGTCGTTTATTTTAATAACCAAAACAAAATTGCAAGAACTATTCATTATTAAGAAATTGTTTTAACATAAAACCTATGACTGCTTTCTGAAGTTTAATAAAAAATAAATTAACCAGTAGTCAACAAAACTTAAAAGAAATTAAATAATTTTTTTTTTAGTTTAAAATGTTGACTTAAAAATACAGTACGACACCACACTAGTTGTAATGCCATTAAGATCCTTGAAATAATGAAGGAGTAGGTGTTGGGGGGGGGGGGTTATTAACAATAAAAAGATGATTAAGCTTCAAAATAAATCTGATGCACCATGTGTATTCAAATTCATATTAAATTGGAATATGTAAATTTGAGACTTGAGTGAAGAAAGAAAAAAAAATTCCTATGTTTTTTTATGGTAATTTTTTTTTTTTTTCAATGGTTAACTTTTTTTTTTTTTTTTACAAGAAAAAAATTCACATGGCTGGTATTTTTACTATCTTTGGTATTAATTTCAAGAATGGCCAATGTGTAGCCGTGTGTATGTAGTACACGCATATCTTGATTTCAAATATTTCTGCCACGTGGTCTCAATAAAAGAGATTATAATCTTTCTTTCATTCAAAGAAAGAGTTAATTGTGAATTCTTTTTTATCTTTTAAAATATTTCTTTACACCATATGGTGTAAAGAAACATTAAAACATGTATTTGGGGAAACAAGTATCACAAACAAAAGTTTTTCTATGAGAATGTTCAGAGAGGTTTCCAGCTCAACCAAGAAGCCCTTCCTCTGAAAGTATACGGATGTTTGGTCAAATTTTGTGAAATAGGTTTGGCCAACAGCTTTTCTGCACCTCCTCGTGTATGTTTTGCTATCAGCTTATCCATGATGTCAAAAAATGTCTAGATATAGTTCTTATTAGATTTTCATGTGGAAGTCTTTAAATATATAACTAATCAGTGCAAGGGAGATAAATTTGATACAGCAAAAAGTTAGATATTACAAAATAAATAAAAAATCACTTGGCATTTTATATAGCAAGATTATTCAACCAATTATTTTTCTTATAAGAAAATCCAGGGGTCAATCAATAGGTCTGGAGCTTGATATGTGACTATAAAAAGAGTTTTGATCTGAAATTTTCATTATATAATGTATTTAATATTCACTACGAAATGCATTGATTGTTAAAATATATCCGCTTATTTTTGTTTTCATTAAGATGCAATATTAGATGTACCTACATAACCTACGGAAAAGCAATTATTCTAAAATTTAGTCTTAATAGTATTTCAATTTGTGAAAAAAAAAAAGAAAAAAAGATTGATGTCTTTTTTAAATGAGATGAAATAATTGAAATGAGAATTTAATGGCTTCTGAACAGGAAGTTTGATATTCAAACGAGAGGCAAATAATCTGTTCATTTATTGGTTTTTGCATGTACAATTGAATAAATTAAAGAACAAATGTGGAACATCTGAAGCTATTTGTATCAATTTCCTTATAAATGAGTAATAAATTAACATTTTTCATGGCTACTTTAGTTTTATTTGACATCCTTAAGGGTAAGGATTTTATCTGCAGAAGTTAAACACATTTAATAAATATTGTAAAAAGATTTCTATGACAACTACTGAAAAGTCTTATGATTATTTTTTTTTTAGTCTTTTGTGCCAATTGAAATTGCAATCCTCTCATGGGTTAACCTACATGTGGGATTGTCTCGGGTCAAGAACAATTTTCAGTGCCTTTTGCAATCTTCCTGAGGATTATTATTATTCATTCAGTGAATCTGTCAAATTAGAAATAAAAGATAATCCAAAGAATATCATTGATTAGTGGAAATATTTCCAGCCAAGCTGTAACATTTCTTTATTGGTTACCAAAGAAACAGACATTATAAGTCTAAGCCTGTCCTCTGCATTGGTCCTTGAGCTTCTTCAGACCACCATGGTTACCATCTAGCTGACTCCTCACTCATTAACACATTGTTGATTTGTCACTGGTATCATGATTGTGGACACAGTTCTACTTAAGAGTCTGTCTATATTTCTGAGATGATGTATTATGTACAGTATTTACATTAGTCGGACTATTGTCCTCATCTTTGTCGCCATATTTGTCACAACGTTTCGGCCGTTGTACACTCCGGCCTTCTTCAGGTGGTTGAAAACATCAAACATGGCACGTGGGACTAGAACAGTCTACCCCAGTGATCGAAATAAAGGGTTCAGTTCGAAATTCCAGCCACCTGAAGAAGGCCGGAGCATACAACAGCCAAAACGTGACAAATATGGCAACAAAGATGAGGACAATAGTCCGACTAATGTAAATACAGTTCTACTTAACTTAGCTGGTGTTTGTCTGTTCACAACCATTCACTCCTCTACCACATTGTGTTTTTTTTATGTCAAAGGGGGAAAAGATTGCTGATGAAGCAAACTGAAGTGAAGACAGGTATATTATATACAGGTGTTTTAACTGTTCCTACTACTATTATAAACAAATGACACTGGGATCTCCTTTTGGGGTTTTCAGCTTGTGTTAATAGTAATTTGAATTTCTAAGTTCTGGTCTTTGAGGCCAGCTTATCTGGAGTCTTTTGTCCAGCAGGGGTGGGATTGGTCTGGGTTTGGTTATCTTCCATTCTTAGCATCAACCTTTTTCTAAAATTCCATATTCTTAAAATATATTGAGTGATTTTCCAAATTTTGAGTTGTCCAATCCTCTTTTGAGAGTGGTTAAAAGGAATCAAGCCATCTGTTAATTCCAACTCCTTTCATGTCTCATCTCACACCATCACTTCATACCAGCAGTGCTACTCTCTCTTTTCCTTCTCCCACTTTCTCAGCATCTCACCTCAGTCTACTCCAAGGGCTGACACACCATTCCTGTGATGAATCCAAACTTTCAAAATGTGTAGGCAAAAAAGGATTTTCCAATAATTAATCTTGTCTCATGCTGTGATTTCACAAAGCCATGAACTTGTTCAGAGCCCATCCAGGTAGCACTCCCCAATGCCAGCCAATCTCAAGAATTGTCATGAGTGAGAAAGGAAAGAAAAATATTCCCTTTAGTGATTTAAAAAGTTATTTCCCCTCTGTTTATGTGTTTTCTCATATCAACAAGACCACATAGTCTTTTTGTCCACAGACACTTCAAAATTCATTTTTCTTTATCACCTGTATCCAAAGGAATCTGAAATAATGTCAGATATAAAATTTTTTTTGATGAATGTCACAAAAATTTAAATGAAGGAACATGTCAGCCTAATCTCTGTCTTTGTATGGACACTTTTCTTCTGGGTGACCAATTCAAGCCAAATGGTTTTTCCTGGCTTGTCCACTCTGGTTTCCTTATTGACAATATATGTTTTTCTATTTGACATCTTCAAGGATATGTTAATGGTCTCTTCTATTTGGCAGTAAATGGGGAAGGATGGGTAGTCTTGGTTTTGCTCAATCTTGATGAATTATGTCTAGTTAAATTTGGGTTTGATTCTCCTTGGAACCACTCAGAAGTTCACTTACTACTTTGAAACCTGTTTTTCAACATATCTCGTTTTTAATTTTCTAAGCTTTTCAATCTATCTTCCTGCAAATTTCAACAATTATCATCCAATTAGTAAACTCTTTCCTCTTTCTTTCTTTCCCTTTTTGTTTGATCAATCCCCAGATGTATCACAACTTTTGTAGTGTTGCAGCTCAGTCCAGACACCAGGTTCATTCTCAGGGTACAGCTACTTCCAGTCAAACACTTGTGCTTTAAAAATAACTCTTTGGCCAGATTGTTACCCATGAAATAAAATCATGAGCTGATTGTAACTGCAAATTTTATTCAGTTGTAACCTTCTGCTGTAGGTGAGTAAGACAGCAATAAAGCAAGCTGAGGTGAGATGGACAGTCTCACGGGCGTATCTTCCTTTTCTCATCATAGCAAGCAGCCTCATTCATTCCTGTTAGCTCTCTGTAGGTTTCTCTGTTTTCAGCACTATTAACCACTGTCTTATAGAAAACGGCATTCTTTGTCTTAAAAAGTAATTTATCAAGAACCCAAAGCCTGTCTTCACTTGGTGACCATCTTTGTCAGGATTGGTTGACATGGGTCTTTTGAGTTTCACTTAGCTGACAATCATCAGGACAATAACTGTCTGAAACAATTTTTGTAACATCATTCTGATGCCACAAAAAAAAAATGTTCAGTATAACATTCCATTGAGAGCAGTAAGAAATTTGTTTAATTTTGTTCTGCCGATAGGATTAGTAAGCAAATTGGCAACATTTTCTTCTGTTGGAATATAGTCCAATTTTATTGTATCTTTTTGAATTTCACTCTTTATGAAGTGATACTTCTGTGTGTTTTGGATGTTGATGGTAGACTGGGTTCTTAGCTAAAACAATAGTACCTTGATTACTGCAATAGATTGTGGCTTTGTCTTTAGTTGAATAACTTATGATGGCTAATAATTAAATTAAGAATTTTGCTTCTTCTATGGCAGCTGCCAATGCCATGTATTCTGCTTCACAGATTGATAACTGTTGATTGCTTTCTTGTTTTCCACAAAATCATTGAACTGTTTTCGGGCTAATTGGAAACCGTATCCTGTAATGCTACGGTGATCTTTTGAATTTCCCCAATCAGCATCACAAAAACCTCCTAAAGCTAGTGTCTTATTTTCCTTATTAAACACTAAACAGTGAGTTTTTGTCCCTTCTAAAAAGAGTAAGACTTGTTTGGATCTTATCAAGTGATCCATGGCCGGATTTGTGGAATATTGTGACAGTTTTGTTATCAGGTAACTAATATCAGGATGAGTGGCTGTCATAAGATATATAAGACTGCCAACTATCTCTTGGTAGTATTTTCCATCTGCTGGTTCAGCGTTTTGCTCTCATGCATTAGATTGATATTGATTTCACAAGGCGTTGGTTTAGGTTTACTATCTTGCATTTTAAATTTGGTTAGAATCTTTCCAATATATATTTTGTTTGATTCATTTTGATATGATTGTTTTTAAACTTAAACAGTATTCTAAGAAAGAAAGAAAGCTTTCCAAGATCATTCATTCTGAACTGCTCACTGAAATGTGTTTTTGCATTTTTTACTGCACAATTGTAACTTGCACCAATTAGTATATCATCGACCGAAACAATCATAATCAATATCGTATTAAAAGTGTTTTTTGTGTAAATACAAGAATCTGTCAAGGATTGAGAGAAACCTTCACCAATTAAATGTGTGAAGAACTTGATTCAATTTCGTCCACTTTGCTTACGTCCACATAAGGGTTTCCTTAATCATCATACAAGCGGTCGATCAGTGCATTTAAATATGCTGTTTTTACATCCATTTGGTGGACAAATAAATTATACTGAACAGCTAATTGCATTAAAATTCTTACCGACGATAATCGATATGTAGAAGAGAAAGTTTCATAATAATCTATGCCAGGTCTTTGTGAATAGCCTTTTGCAACAAATTTTGCTTTGAACTATTCACTAGTGTCATTTGTTTTAATAGTGTACACCCATTGACTATCTAAAACAGTTTTACCCAGTGGGAACTCTATTTATTCATATGTATTATTTGCTTTTAGAGCAGCTATTTCTTTCCATGGCCTCTCACTATTTTATAGAGTCATCTGAAGTAATAGCTTCATCATAATTAGTGGATATAGTTTTCACTGAACAACAATAATCTCCGTTTGGGTATACTTCATCATCTAAATTTTTAACAACACTCTTTGGGTCCTGTCACTGGATCTAACTAACGCCTTTATCCACTGTGGCATGTGTCCTGATAACTGACATCCATTAGATGTAGAGGGGAATTAACAGGAGATAACTGATAACTGACATCCATTAGACATGGCACGTGGAACTAGAACAGTCTACCCCAGCGAATGAAATAAAGGGTTCAGTTCGACATTCCAACTACCTGAAGAAGGCCGGAGCATACAATGGCCGAAATGTTGTGATAAATATGACAACAAAGATGGAGATGATAGTCCGGGCAATGTAAATAGTCTAATATTTTAGTTGCTCTTTTATCAAGTAACTTGTTTTTATACTATACAATTTTGTCTTGGTTTCACAGTTTGTATCTGATTTATCAACAATTTTCATACCTTCCATGACTTCTTGTAGTTGTATAATGTCTTTCAGAATGCAGTGTCCAAGAATTTGATGCCATTGTTTTAAGGTGTGCATAGCAGTTTCAAAGGTTACTGCAGTGTTTAAATAGCATAACCATCCATTTCTTTTTATGTTGAATTCTGCACCATTAGGGTAGATAAGTTCAGAGTAATTTCAGCCAAATTTCACAGAAGCTCCTTTTTCGGTAGCAGCCTGTACCAGGAAAATATTTTGTTTGACTGTAGGAATGTACAGAACACTTGTTAAAATGCAGTCATGCATATTCTGTTCATATTGGTCATAGTGATTTTATCATTACCTCTTTTTAAAGCTACATTACTGGTCCAACTACCATCTGCCAGTTTGAGACGATGACGATTTTCTGGATTAAAATCATTATATGAGAGTAAGAAATTTAGTTCCGTCAGTAACCACATGGTGTGGTAGCACTACAATCAAGAAAGCATCTTTGTTGGAAACTGTGTCTCGTCCAACTGAAAACATAAGTGAATGTTCATTATCTGGAATACATTTCACATTTTTTTTACAAAATGCTTGCTTTTTGTTTCTGTATTCAGTACTTTTATGTTCCGGCTTGAGACAAGCATGACAGATAATGTTTTGTTTGGTGGATTGGAATTATAGCATTTTGAAGGGGAATTATTCATTGGATATTTGTGCAATTTATTCTGGCAGTCAGGACTCTTATGCCAAGTTAACTGCAAGTGAAACACATTGGTACGTACATTTGTGGTTTGGGTTTTGGCATTTGGAGTGACATTACGGTATTCTCACTATTATTATCATGAATCGTTTTTTCAGTTTCATCGAAGCTTCACAATGCTACTTTAAATTCACTAAATGTTAGTAGCTTGTCTTTCTGAGTGGTAACAGTTGTAAATGGCTTGAAATTGGATGGAAGGCTTTTTAAGACCGTACCAATTAATAAACTATCGCCAATAATTTCTCCAGAAATCTTCAATAAAGTGGCCAATTTTTCAGCTTAAATAATATAATCTTTAATAGTTTCAGTGCTGGCTTTGCATAGGGATGTTAATTCCATATACAGGGGAATTATTTGGGGCTTTCCTTTCAATAAATAGTGTTCTCTAATAATTTGCATTGCTTTTCTCCCATCATCAGGGGCTTCTCTCATAATAAGAGACAAACTGCGATCATGGAGAAATTTAATTAATTTGGCAAATGTGTTTGCATTCTTTTTATGGTGTCTTCCTCATTGGGACAATCAAAAGAGACCCAAATTATTTTGTGTAAGTTTTGGATCCACATGTAACCCAAAACTTTACTTCACATAGCTCATATTTCGATTCATCACCATTAAAACAGAGCCTATTTCTGGGCTCACAACCTGATGAGTTAGAAGCCTTTGTTAAAGTGCAAGATAAATAACACTATCAAAAGTAATAAAGTTTACAATGAAAAGAAAAAGAGCAAAAGGATGAAACAGCAAAAATCATACAAGCAAGCAAACAATATAGTCAAATCAAAACTGGTAAGAACACAAAAGAATTTGCAAACTAAGAGTTGGTGTTTGTACACAAAAGCAAGATCGACCAAGTGAACACAGTACGTCTATGGGACAATTATATTGAGAATGAATTGCTAAGTCTGCTGCTAAGAAGATTGCTTCACTATGTTGCACCAGAAACATTTTCCTGTCAGAATCCATTTTACACATATATAAATTTACCATTCATTCTGTGTATTGAATATTGCTGCCATATTTGGTCTGGTGCTCCAGCTATATATCTCTAGATTCTTGACAAAATCCAAAGAAGAGTTTTCAATGTTATTTTGGTCCTGACCTGACATCTACACTTCAGTTATTTTTCTCACAGTTCTGATATGGCTTCCCTCTGCCTATAAATTCTATAAATATTTTTATGGCAGTTGTTCTAATGAGCTCTTCTTCTTAGTACCTCAACGGCATGAATCTAAGTGTAGTACTAGATTGGTGACTAGGTCTCCTTGTTTTATTGTTTAAATAGCTAGACGTTATTTTAAGTTCTAGATTAATAGTTTTTCTCACTTGTGAAACTCTTCTAATTTATTACTTTCCTGCCACCTACAATCTTCAAAAATTGAAATACAACATCAATTGCCATCTTCTGTCTTCCTGAATTC
>OZ038482.1:3836079-3846079 GCA_964036315.1 Acanthosepion esculentum
GGGAGTGAAGGGCGAGAGATAGTTGAGGAGGAGTGGGTAGTAACTCTTACTTACAATTACAGGGCATAAAGTGAACTTTACCAATACCTCACCCCTACCTCCTGGCTTGCCCAATCAAATGGGTTAATGAGAAGAATCATTGACTAATTGCATAAATTGGCCAAGCTTACCTCGGTCGATTAGGGGAAGCTGGGCAGGGGGGTATAACAATCGAGGAATTTTTTTTTTTTCTTTCCATCTTGGATGTTTCTCACAATCACTAATGGAATGATTGAAGCTTACAATCTCTATTTATCTTCAATCAGCCAAACATAGTTACCTTAGTGCAATGGAGTGACGAGGACATGCCATTAACATTACTGGCCTCTGTTGCTTTTCTAGTGAAAGCATCTGAAATGAAATAAAATAAAAAATGAGCTAGAGGAAAAAAACAAAACTTGTCTTTGCTATGCCTGCAAGCATTGTTGATTGCTCTAGTTGATGATATTGGTAAAATTACTCTCTGAATGTTAAGTAGAACTTTTGTGTTAACCTGAACATCAGAGGCTTTCCTTGGCTAGGATTCTATTTATAAAGCTATGTTACAATAAGATTATTTTTTCACCTTAGAGGCCCCTGCAGTGTTTAAAAAAAAATGCTTTACTTATATTGTAATTATCTCTACTTGCTTAAATGACACCAAGGGTGGCTGTTAAGCACACTCTAAAGTCACTTTGTGTTTATAGAATTTATATTATGGGCAAATACAAAATATAAGTTATTGTAATTAGCAGTGAGATTTTATTTCTATATAAAATTTGCTTTCATATATATTATTACTATTTTTTTTAAATTTTTTTTTAAACAGTGAAATTTAAATTTTTTTTTTATGTGCAGTGTCCTTTCAGGATGTAGCCAATCATGGCTCTCCACTTCCCCCTATCCCTTGTAGCTCTCAACAATTTTTGTCACTCTCCCACCTCACCCAGACCATGTTCTGTCATGCGTTGCTTTCCCTTGTTCCTCTTTCCCTCTATTTGATCTGTGAGTATCAGATTCTCCAGGCTCTCCTTTTTCGTTACATGTCCCAGAAATTTCATCTGTCTCTTCCTGATGTTAAGTATAAGATTCCACCTTGTTTGTATCCTCTCCAAGACCTCATTGTTGCTCACACGCTCAATGCATGATATCCTTAGCATCCTTCTGTAGACTTCATCTTTGAGGAGACCGTCCAACATGCTGTATAGGAGGACAGATGTCATGTAGCAGCTGAGTACTCTTTTCTTTGTTACCAAAAAAATCCTCCTGTCTCTTAATACTCCGCCCAGATTTTGGAATGCCAATATGTCTTCGGAGCTCATCCTTGCACTTACCGTCCTCTGTTAAAACACTTCCCAGATATTTAAACTCCCGCACCTGCTTGATTTTAGTGTCCCCCACCTGTAAATCGCATTTCTGGCACACCTTATAATAATGATCTGTCTTGTACTTTGTGCTTAGTCCCTTCTTCTCGCTCTCCTTTGCTACCTTCTGTAGGAGGTTTTGTAGTTTCTTTTCCGTGTCTGATATCAGTCCCGTGTCATCTGCGTATCTTATGTTGTTAAGATTGTGGCTGCCGATGATGAATCCTGGTAGGATTTCTAGTTCTCTCAGAATTGCCTCGCTGTATAAGTTGAATAAGTCCGGCGAGAAGACACATCCTTGCCTTACGCCCCTTTCTATTTTTGTAGAAAAATAGCTGAATTACTCCCCTATGCGCATGCATCCTGATTGCTGCCAGTATAGGTTCTTGATTATTCTAATATCTTTCCCGAATATATCAAGATTGCTGAGCAGCTCCAGCAGATCCTTATGGCGTACTGTGTCACAAGCCTTTGCGTGGTTTATAAAAAAAAACATAGGTACACGTCTTTCTGCATTTGTATTACACTTTCTGATAACATTCTGAGCATGAATATCGTGTTCCTTGTTCTGGTGTCTTTAACGAACACAGACTTTACACATCCCAGTATTTCTTTTGGTTTCCAAGACAGCAAATCTAACTCTGTTTACATTCTCTATAATCTTAGCCACAGTTTGAAATTTCTCCTTCACCAGTAATTTTAACTTTGGGAAAAACCAGAAATCACAATGATGAGACTGAGAGAACTGGTTGATGCAGTGTTTTACTCAAAAAAAACAAAAAAAAAGTGCTTAAGATATAAAGAATAGCTATTCAAAATTTCTAGGCAGTTTCTGGAATCTCCAAAACATTTAATTCTTGCACTTTTGCTGAGTTTCTTTGATTGTGTTCTGCTTATTAAAGGCCTTCCAAAATGTGGATCACTTTCAATGAATTCCCAACCCGGTTTGAAGCACTGATACTAAATATTTATTTGGGTTTCATTTGCTGAATCATCTGCAAAAGCATTTTTAGTCATTTGAATAGTTTCCAGGGTTGAACTTTATTATCAATCATGCAATCCTTCAATTGATGCAAATGTGACCATTATACAGTACACACTAGTTTGCTCACTGGCATTTCACTGTTGATAGGAAAATGTCTATTCACACATGCACAGTAAAGTTTCTGTTAATTGGTTGCTAAGTTATCAACTGGTTCTTGAGATATTCAAAATTGTTGTATACTTTCCAGACAGATTTAATGAATTATGGAGTTAGGTAATTTTGATTCTCTCTGTTACTTAGCAACAGCTAAAGTGTTAGCACATTGGATCAGGTGCTTCGCTTTAAAGATGATTGGGAGGAACATAAACGAAGAGCTCATCATTTCTTCTTTCTTTAACAACTATACAATAATTCTAGTTTTATTTACAACTCTCAAATATTTTATTTCTCTGATAAAACGAGTTTTCACGTTGCTCCTTGAGCCATTGCTGGAAGTACGAAAAAGTTGATAAAATATTCGGGATCAAGTTCGATTGGATAAAGACAAAGAAAATCAATGGAAGTCAATCTTTGGATAAGAACAAGAAGAAAACCGAATCAGAAATGGTTTACTGGGAAAGACATGGGTAACCCCATTAATTAAACAATCAGAATAATCTATCTTTGGTGTTGGGTACAGACAGCAGGAAAGAGCTGGGTAGGGTGGGGAGGAAATGTAAACAAAGAACCTAATTTATGTGTCCCCACAGATTCTGGGATTACTCAACCCCCTCCACTCCTCAGTCCCAAAATAATCATAATCAGAAATGAAGCTCCCTTTTTCATTAAGTCATTCATCCATCAGGTTAAAGTCGATACAAAATGATACTCTGTAAATGGTAGAGGAAATGGTATGAGTGACTTGCATGAAGAAGTTGACTGATTAACTGAGAAATGACCGACTGATATTGCTGGGAAAATGTTTCTGGGTGGGGCTGCAGTGGGTTTCTATCCAGTTAGACCGATTTCTGCTGACTCAGCTATAAACTCCTGTTCATTCAATGATCTCTGACTCATTGATAAAATATACTTTATATTGACATGAAAGCAGTGAAACTGGTTGCTTTGCATGTAGTTCTAAGTCTCTGTATTATTCTTATTGTGAATATTAGCCATTGGTTTAGAAGGAATCCATTTATGCCCAAGATAACAATTTGATAAATTGATGTCATGTTAGAGGTTCCTGAACATGTCTTGTGGTCTACATATCTGCCTAATGGTTTTGGCTAACCTTGCTGCAGGTCCCAGTTACTCGGTTTGAAATAGATATTTAACATCAGGCAAGAATGAAAACTCTGCAGGTTTGCCTAAAGGACAATCAGGCAAGCATTATCCAAGTCCTTTTCTAAAGAACGCAAATGAACATAGTGCATTCATAAGACTCTCATTATCTTCATTTTGTTGTTTGTTTCAAAGGACAACACAGTTCTTCATTATATTTGGAATCTCTTTCTTTTTGAGAAAATTATTGATTGACCCATTAATGGTAACAAGAGCAGCTCAATTGTTCTTTTTCTGAATGCAGTGGCTTTAATAAAAAGACATTTTCATCATTCATGTTGATTTTATTTTCATATTTGTGATGAATGGGAATTTCTGTTGTTCATGGTTGAGGGGTTAAAAATATTGTTGCTGAGTATTTTGTCGGACATGTAAAATAGCGAATTGACTGAAATTTACAGGCAGAATATTTACTCTTAGAATTTACAGCTTGGTTAAGTCTTGTGAATTTTAAAATATTTGTTTTGTATCACATCTACCGAAAATATTAACCCTAACCTGATACTGCAGATGTTCAGGTTCACAGTTTAAATATGCATTGAATAATTGATTTTAATTTTAAAAACAAAATCAATTTGACGGATTTTTATCCTGTTTCTTTTATGGATTTAATAAGTACTAAAAGGATTACAATGGAGGGGAGATTTCAAATAAATCAATTTTTGTTTTAATGGTAGTTGGAAACTTGGATAAGTCCATTGTTTTTATTCAAGAAATGGACACATTTATGTAATTCAACTGTGACATAAACTATTCTCAAGTTGTATTGCAATTAAGATTGATTGAAAGCAATGTTAATGTCCTTTAGATTTTTTAAACTAATTGTTTACTCAGTAAAAAACTCAAGAGCCACTCAAGGTAGAGGATTACTGAATTAAGGTTATTGGCTGAACATAGGAGGAGGTAAAAAGTTCAGATTATGAAAATATGTCAGATAACAATGATTAGTTATTTTTTGTCAATTACAAAGTATAGTAAGGTCAGTTGGGTACGATCCATGGAAAAAAGAGCACCATGTGTTTGGGTGTCAATCTGAAGACAGTGCAGAGGATTTGGAAAGAGTTGGATGAGTCTAATGGTGATTATGAATGTACAGCAGCTCAAAAAATATGACTTTGATCATTCTTATATGAAAAGAACTCCCTAGTTTGTTGGTGAGGAGGTAATCATGCCCTGGGTAAAGAGAGTGGCTGCTGGAAGACCCTATGTCTGCCAACAGGTCTCTGCACCATACCACACAAGCAAGAGAACCAAGTCATAACTGTCGGACAATTTCTGCAACCACATCATCCCTTACATCTGGCCACCTAAGTCCCTTGACCTCAACCACCTTGATTATTATGTGTGGGACACAGTTGAGTGAGAGACCAACAAAATTCCTTGTAACACTGAAGATGAACTGAAGGCAAGGATTATGGTAGCATTCCCCAACTTAAACAGGGAGACTGTCCAGAAGAGTTGCAGGAGATGCAAAGTCATCTGGAGGCCGTGGTTGAAGCCAATGGTGATTTTTTTTATTTTTATTTTTTTTTATTGAATAAATTTACTCTTTAGTATTTAAAGATATTTTTGTGATTAATTTGGGTAAATATATCTGTCAAAATGAGATGTCAGTGTTGTTTTCATTTTTGTGTAATTTAGATGACAATTTATTCATCATACCTTGTACAAGTTCTACTTGAGGTGTGGAATAAACTTTAAAAGATATTTTTGACTGCAAAAAGGAATTTTCTTTGGTTCAACTCTACAGAGTAAATGAGCTTGCAAAGACATAACCATATAAAGATTTTCAGCCTCTCTCTGTTGGTTTCATGCACATCAGAATGAGAATCCAATTCTTTGTTATTTTATCTCTTTAGAAAATCTGTACTTCCTGCAAGCTCATTGGGAGATGCATGGGAATATTCGGATAACATTTTCTTCAAGAATAAAAAGCTCTATATTTTTAGGACTTCTTCTTTTTCTCCTTGCCAAAACAACTGACATCAGAAATGTTCTTTTTCACTTGCATACGTACCTGTAGGGATAATTGAATGTATAACTAATTCCTTCTTAATGATTTTATCACCATTTTGACAAGGTAGTCGGCATCTTGCTTCAGCTGCTATACAAGGGGTAGTTATGATAGCTATTTGCCTGTGTATGCATTGAAACAGCCTTTCAGATATTTTGACTTATTTTGAAATATCAGAAAAGGTTTGCCCCCTTTTTCCACCCTTACAAATATACTGTATTTAATACTTCAAATATTGATCAGAATTTGTGTTTGTTTGCTCTTATATAGTATTTTTCATCGAAACACTGAATCATAAAAATAGGTTTTATGATGCTTAATGCAAGTTGATCATTAGAGCCAAGAAAGCACTTACTAAAAATGTTAATTCCTGTTAATTTTGAATAATTAGGACATGGCTTTCTTATTTCCAAAAAATGCATATGCAAATCTTGCAACCATTTTGGTCTGTAAGATGTCAATAAGACTTTTTTTCTTTTGTCTGCAGACAAAAATAGTCAGCTTCAAAAGATATCTGTCGGTGCAAAAATATCTTCCACTGAATAGCTATTAAATTTATTATTTATTTTCTCAGCCTGGCACATGGCCACATGAGACAGGATTTGGAACATAGGTTTCAGATTGTATTGCATCAATCACCCAAGTGGGAAGCTCCTGTCAACCTTGAAACTGCTTTTTAATATCTCGTCTCTCACTCAAGTGTTGATAGAAAAGACATGATTTTCTCACAGAAAATAGACCAAACCTGAATGTTTCAATGGACCAGAGAAAAAAAAACTTTCACTTGTTCTGGAATTGTCTATGTCTCTTGTTTGTAATGTGAGAAGAAAAGTATTGTTTTTGGCTAAATAACTTTAGATAGGATTTAATATTTAAGCAGGACTGGTGTTTAGAGCAAGGGTTGGCAGCCTTTTGCTATATGCTGACTTGGGGATTTAAAATCGTTCAGTATTTTTGTACAAGTCTAGGTCAATATACCTGCTCTACGATATATTTTATATAGTAATATATAGTATATATACTTTAATATATATTAAAATTGAAACAACTAAATATCTTCTTTGCATTGCAAAGTCGGAAGCAATAACTACTACAATGTGAGCAATGATTTTTTTTTTTTTTTCTTGCTGTGGAAGCCATATCAACAACTAATGGTGATGGCTACTTTGTGTGCATAATATTCTTAATCAGATTTTCCAAATGATTAATAATATACATTAATATATATTAATATAATGTTATTTTCTAACAATTAGATGCTTTATGTCAAGTAAGTGTTATAAATATGATTTACATTTATTTTATAATTACAGCCACAGCACTATACAGGGTGTCCATAAAGTTTGTTAGCACTTTAAAAAATTTATAACTTTATTTGTATTTGCGATAGAAATAATTTGTAAAAAGGATTAGAAAGAAGTAAATCTATATTTTTTAAGGTTTTATTGAAATTTTATTTAAGTTTCCACATGTCCTCCATCATTAGCAATACAAAGGGTAATACGATTTTGCAGTTCACAGAAAACATTTGCCAACTGATTTACAGTAATGCCTGAAATCACATTAGTTATACTTAAAACTAGGTACATTAAACTTTATAACTTTTTTCACAAATTATTTCTATCGCAAATACAAATAAAGTTTTAAATTTTTTAAAGTGCACACAAACTTTATGGACACCCTGTATATTGATAATAAAATTAATTCAGGAAATATTACTAATATTGTAGTTAAAATAATTTTTTTTTCCCTTGAACTTTGCTTTTTTTATACCTACTCTACGTTTATAAAGCGTTAAGTTAAAAGTTAATAGAAGCCGAGTGCCATCTGCATTTTTCCCAAACTTTTACAGGAAGCCACAGACTTTGTTTGATATAGAAATATACATAGTGTCTCCAACACTTGGTGAAGCAACTTAAAATGAAAATAAAACTGTGTCCAGTATCTGGAGACAGTGTAAAATGAAATTCCAAATTCACCAGAATATAATGACATGGAAGTCAACATGTTAAACAAATAAAGGTTCAAGGTTCAAGGTTTCGAGTTCTCAGAAGAGAACAATTGAAACTTGCAAACATATTACAAGGATATCATTTTTCTTCTCTTATTAAATATATATCTATATTTGTCTAATTTTTTTTTTATCAAGTTCACCCCAAGCAAGGCAGTAAAGCCACTAAGATACAAGGGGTTACTGGGTGTGGAAGATTTAGAAAACAGAAGCATCAAAGCGAAAACAAAAGAGGAGGAATAAGGAGACAGTAGATAGCGATTGACATTGCATTCCTATTTTTTTAAGATTAAAATTGGCTGGAAAGTGAGAAAAGAAACTTAACATAGAGCTTACGGTTACATCTAGCCAACTCAACTGCAAATTGATGAAACCTCGTTGACAGCTTAGTACTGGTCTAAATTTGTCTTTCTATACACACATGGTTGCATTGAATATATTTTTTATTGGACATTGTAGACATTTGAAGTTGCTTTTTCTGATCAGTTACTAATTTAAGTGAACACGGGCATTGGCGCCAAAGTGAAATCTTGTGAATATCAAATGTGTTAATGTTGCAAACTAGTCTTGCAAGGCTTGCTAAGTATAAGGTGCTTGCGTGTATTCCTTGAAATCCTCTAAAACAATTTTATACCAAAAGCGAGGAAAGAGGAATTTGCACTGCATCATTAGCCTCACAGGTAAGACATTATGATACTGAATAAAGTAAACTTTGGCTTGAAACTAAATTCATGGAGAACTTAGTGGGGAATGACCTTATTAGTAATGTCTTGAAAGTTTAGCTCATTAACCATCACACTTATTTTCTTTTCAACAACAGCTACAGCTAAAATAGATATATATTTAAATCAAAGAGAAATGACAACATGGTCAAGAATTTGACTTTCTACTCTATTTCAAATAAACGGAAAACATTTTTAGGAAAGAAGCCCCCTACTCCCCCAATACTTGAAAGAGCGATAACATTGAACTTCAGAAACATATTTTTCCTGAAAAATTGTTTAAAAAGAAAGTTTTAATAAATTTCCAGACAGCAGCAATGACTGTTCAGCTGATGAATGCCAAATGTTTCCTTATAAGGAAATGGTTAATATTACCATTATAGATAACGGATACTACACTTTGATCCCAGCCTGATGGCCAGGGAGGAAAGAAGAGTGCAACTCAAGTAGCACTGACTGTTCGATCAATGAATGCTGAATGTTTCCATGTAAGGAAACTGCTAATCTTACCAATTCTTTTCTACTTTTATTCACTAATGATCAAATCTTTTTCTGATAATATACAACTATTTTATCTGTTGGTTGTAGCAATGAATTAAAACTCTGTTCTTTCATTTAAATGTCTAAGACTGTTTTGTCAATCTTGTACAATTTATATCTTGGTTCTAATCCTAGACTGGCTGCATTTAGGAAATGTTCTTTGCTCTGGTTGAAATTTTATTTTGCTTTTAATGTATTCAGTTTTATGCTTGCATTAAAATCCTGTATTTTTTTTATTTTTTTTTTTTAAAGCTATACTCTTGATTAACAATTGAAATAAACCTGCAATTTCCTTAACTTCCTTTTTTTTTTTTTTTGTAACACACACATGAACAATTTTTTATATATGTCTTTATTTCTATCACATTGCTTTCTGAAAAATAAAATTTTTTCTCCTGAAATTTATTTCACCATAGTCGGACATAAAATGGTGCATAGTAGAAATGAACTTTAAAAACTAATGAAAGAAAATGTTTTTATTTCTGTTTATATAACTACAGTTAATAATTTTTCTTTTTTTCTTTTTAATATCGTCAAGTCACATAGATGTAAACTTTGCAGTTTGCCACAAACACTCGTTCATTATAAATCAAGTAAATAAAAATCCTGCCAACACTTCGTTTCACAGACATGTTGTTGCAGAAATCTATGTGGTGAACTATCATATGTTTCCTGAAATCTATCCATCAGAAATGTAGATTTTTTTTTGTCATCATACTGAGCAGGATCTGTAAATAACAAAAATAGATAAATAAATAAAAATATATACGCGTGTCTAAAAAAAGATAAGCCACTTCAGAAATTTTTCCAGCTGTTTTCATTCAATCTTTCTCAGAATTCTGAGGTGCCATTTTTCTGTCCAAGCAGTGGACTCTGAGACGAGCATCTTTGACTTCATTTTAAACTGTTTATTTAGCACCATTTTTGCTTGCCATTTTTTTTTGGCTCCTAACATTTTTGTATTTTTGTATCTCATTAATTTTATTCTTAAAGATCTGGCTTTTTGCTCTGAACAATGTTCATTGA
>OZ038482.1:3851079-3933579 GCA_964036315.1 Acanthosepion esculentum
TATTCTTGTGTTCTTCATATAATTGGCGGAACTGAGAAATTGCCTCCTTCAAATTTTCCGAACATATCATAAACATTAGTTTAAACCTGAAAATTTTATTTATAATCTTTCCATAGTAAATGCATATATCTTTTATTTCAATATTTTTTAATAAGTGGAATGTTACCCATTTTCCATTTCTAAATTTAAAAAAATATTAATCAGAAAAATAAAATAAAAAAAAACAATTTTCAGTTAAACTGTCAAATGTTTCTATGCACTAATCGAATTTTGCTATATAAAAATTTTAGTACACTGATTGAAAACACATATAAATCATCTTTATTATAACCAATCTTAAAAGTGTGACCGTCATTTTGTATGTTTCAAACAATTTTAAGTAGACACTAATTTTCATTTTTCACATAGTAAATAGTTAGGAACACTGGGTTTGTTCCTTCAAGATAATGGAGTGAGCAAAAAGATTTGAAAAAAAAACAAAAAAAAACAAGTGTATCTCAGTTCCAGAAGGAATCAACTTGCTTCAGGATTACCATTTTTCCTTTCTTCCCCTCCCATCTTTTAGTTTAATTAAAATCAAACTTGGAGCCTACTTACACAACCAACTTTACTAGCCTCTCCCCGACCAGCAACTATTCTCTTCCAGATACCAGAAGCAGATTCTTTTAATGAAAAAATCATTCAGTTTAGTCAGTTTGGTAATTACAAATGTAGACCAGTTACCCCCAACCCAGTTTGCTTAAATTTATTTTTATTTTTCTCTCTTTTTGTTCTTTCTCTTTTTTTTTTTTTTTAGTTTCCTTTGTTTTTTCTTCTCACTTTCCCCTTAATTCTTTTGGTGCACTCACGTTTTTCCATTGCTGCACTTTTTATTCTCTTTCCTTCCACCTTTGGTCACTTGACATTCCTGCCACACTCCCCTCTCCTGCCTCACATTGCCTTGCTTCACAACCCCTCTTGCTTCTGCCTCACATTGCCTTGCTTCACAACCCCTCTTGCTTCTGCCTCACATTGCCTTGCTTCACAACCCCTCTTGCTTCTGCCTCACATTGCCTTGCTTCACAACCCCTCTTGCTTCTGCCTCACATTGCCTTGCTTCACAACCCCTCTTGCTTCTGCCTCACATTGCCTTGCTTCACAACCCCTCTTGCTTCTGCCTCACATTGCCTTGCTTCACAACCCCTCTTGCTTCTGCCTCGGCCTCGCACTCCCCTCTTGCCTCTCTTTGCCCTGGCCTCGCACTCCCCTCTTGCCTCTCTTTGCCCCGGCCTCGCACTCCCCTCTTGCCTCTCTTTGCCCCGGCCTCGCACTCCCCTCTTGCCTCTCTTTGCCCCGGCCTCGCACTCCCCTCTTGCCTCTCTTTGCCCCGGCCTCGCACTCCCCTCTTGCCTCTCTTTGCCCCGGCCTCGCACTCCCCTCTTGCCTCTCTTTGCCCCGGCCTCGCACTCCCCTCTTGCCTCTCTTTGCCCCGGCCTCGCACTCCCCTCTTGCCTCTCTTTGCCCCGGCCTCGCACTCCCCTCTTGCCTCTCTTTGCCCCGGCCTCGCACTCCCCTCTTGCCTCTCTTTGCCCCGGCCTCGCACTCCCCTCTTGCCTCTCTTTGCCCCGGCCTCGCACTCCCCTCTTGCCTCTCTTTGCCCCGGCCTCGCACTCCCCTCTTGCCTCTCTTTGCCCCGGCCTCGCACTCCCCTCTTGCCTCTCTTTGCCCCGGCCTCGCACTCCCCTCTTGCCTCTCTTTGCCCCGGCCTCGCACTCCCCTCTTGCCTCTCTTTGCCCCGGCCTCGCACTCCCCTCTTGCCTCTCTTTGCCCCGGCCTCGCACTCCCCTCTTGCCTCTCTTTGCCCCGGCCTCGCACTCCCCTCTTGCCTCTCTTTGCCCCGGCCTCGCACTCCCCTCTTGCCTCTCTTTGCCCCGGCCTCGCACTCCCCTCTTGCCTCTCTTTGCCCCGGCCTCGCACTCCCCTCTTGCCTCTCTTTGCCCCGGCCTCGCACTCCCCTCTTGCCTCTCTTTGTCATTTTCAAATCTTTTACTTCTTTAAATAATGACCTGCATTCATATTTATGATTGTTATTCAAATATTTTATTAAAGTTGTTAAGTTCAAATATTGAACGATGCAATAGAATTTCCACTGGTATTTTATTGTCATGGAATTTGTAAGATGCTTATTTGATCATTAACTTTAGAATTGATTCATCAGAAAATTCAAGTAGTAAAACCATGACATTTTCACAGATTTTACATAATAATGATTATAAAATTTTTTTTTTTTCTATATTTGAGAAAACTGCCAAACATGATTTTGGAAATAAATTTGAACATCATTTTCTTTTCGGATATTGCTAATGAGTAATCATTAGAAAAAAACTGATTACAATTTAAAACTGCCTGTTGCTCAGTGTCGAGTTGTTTAAATTCAGACTAAAACTTTTTCGCAAGCAAACATGACTAATTAAAATATAAAACTTTTTCACCCTTTACATACAAATTTTTATTCACAAACTGAAGAAGTTTTTACTTCAGGAAAAAGGGTTTTATATTGAAATCTATCATTAAATATTTGTGGGTTTCCGTAAAGATAACTGAAATCCTTAGAACATCCTTATTTCACTTTTTAAGTTTTGTTTTTTTTCTATTAAATTCAAGATGGCATTTACAAAACTAGGCTCAAGTGGAGCTGGATGTATTTGAACTGGACCTCTTCAAAAGTTTTTCTAGCATGAAGAATAAAATTACTTGAAAATGATTTCTCTCTACTCCAAAATGTTTCAGTCCCTTTTTTGTGTGTGTTCTTCTTTAAGAACTGTGTCAAAGTGTGTATGAAAATTCATAGCTTCTTGATTTCTGAGTTTTCATAATATCATATCTAATAAGATTTTCATGACAAAGATGCCCAAACCAAATCTCAGCAAATTTTATTTCTTTAAATTTCATTAACTATGCGCACACACACACACACGCACACACACACTGGGGAAATTGACAAAGTGAAAAACGTTTACTTGTGACCCGTTTCATCCATCAGGACTAAATTTGTTATGTTCGTAGGACCACACATGAACATGACAGAGGGATTCTGGGAATTTTAGAATTTCCTTTTTTTTTTCTTTTTTTTTTATCTAGCCAAATCCCTTTTGTCTTTTTCTTTATTTTTCCATCCCCCTTGTAAGTAGGTATCCCGCACTGTGATATAAGAAGATCTGCCTGTAATGGGGAAATATTGTAAGAACCAGGGCACAAATTTACTGTAGACGACCTTGCGATTAAGGCACACTATAGACATTTACGTTGTAATGAATTATTTTTTCCTTTGATCAAAGTAGCGTTTTAGTCTGAAATCCTGAAGGGTGAAATGCATCACAAGTAAACTTTTCCACTTTGTCAAACAATTTCCCCAATACTGTTCTTGATACATAAAAATATATATCATTATCTCTCACATACATACATACATATACACCAAGAACAAAGAAAAAGTAAAGAAGTATGAGAGAGAGAGAGAGAGTGAATATATATATATATATACACACACACACGATTTTAAGCCTCACTGATGTAATCTAACACCAAATGCACAAGTGCTAGCAAATCATATTTTCAAATGCTTGTATAAATAACTAATATCACTTTTATATGACTACAAATAAAAATTACAAAACTATAAAAGTCCTTTTATTATTCATTTTAGTTTTTCAGTTTTCATTTTTTCAAATTTGACACATTTAGTTTTGTGTTATAAATTGAGTTCCCAAATGCTATTTGTTTTTGTGAAATAGAAAAACAAATGGGACTTGTTGCTGACAATAGACACTTTTGTTTTTTAATAAAAACTTTTAACTTGCTGAATAAACTTTCTTTCATGTCTATTCTATTTGGTCAAAGACTTTGATAGCTTTCCAACCACCGAATGCTGAAGAGGAGAAATTATGACAGAAATTGAAGTTGATATGTTTAATCATCAATTTAATTTTGCCACACATTGCAATATTTCTTATTTTCATTTTCTTTTGATATATTTTTTATCACAGCTCAAATAATATGAAGAGAAAATGCTTTCTTGTAGGACATTCAGATTGTATATCTGAATAGGAAAGAGTGATTTATGTAAAAGGGAAGTAACTCAGATGCTTTTATAATAAAAGTTAAACCTCTTCTTTTTCATATTTTAGGAATCCTGACATCATGTGCAAAAATGCAAAAGTTGGTAAAGTTGGACTTGAAAATCAATTAAAAAAAAAAAGAATCTGTCTTTGATTCTGTCGAAATGTGATCTGACAAAGTTTTATAACTGCTCAAAAATAGAAAGGGGTGTAAGACAAGGATGCGTCTTCTCACCGGACTTATTCAATCTATACAGCAAGACAATTCTAGGCAAATTAAATGTCCTGCTAGGATTCATTATTTGCAGCCACAATCTTAACATAATTTATGCTTGAGGATACCATGGACTGAACACATGAGCAACAATAAGGTTTTAGAGAAAATAGAGATAAAAAGGAAACTTGTACTTAACATCAGGAAGAAATAATTGAAATTTCTGGTGCACATAATGAGAAAATGAGGTATTGGAAAATCTGATACTCACAGGACCGATTGAGGGACATAGGAAAACAGTGTATAACATACTTGATGTGTTTAAGTAAATGAGTGACAGAACAGGGTTTAGGAGAAATAACAAAACAACAAAATTTATTAAGAGCTACAAAGGACAGGAAATTGTGGAGAGCTATGATCACCAATGCCCTGAAGTAGTTCAGACTTTTTCACTTCAGAGTTCCAGAGAAAAGGTATTGTCCCCACTCTACCAATGTATATAACCTGAAAACGGTCCTTGTTTCTTAAACTTTGTCTTGATGAAATTCCTTTTATTTCAACCAACCAAAATAATTTTGTTGCCAGTTTTATCAAATTCCTTTATCATTTTATATTTTACCTATTTTCATATATAACCTTAACTTATACTATACGATGGTGGAATTTATTTTTTTGGTTTATTTTGCAGATGTAATCATTTTTTTTTTTTTTTTTTTAACATTACCTCAGACAGGAAATCATGGGCATGAAACTTCATATAATTATGGCTTTAAAATGTTTTGTATTATAGTGTTTGTGAAGAAACTTTAAGAATATATATGAATTAAGAGTTGGTAAAATGAACTGCTAATAACATCCTCATCACCAAACTTATAGACAAGTCCTACAGGTTCCTAACCATTAAAATTGGACAATTCTCTGTCTCATTCCCGCATATTTCTGTTCTTGAAGTCGGAACACTAAAAGCACTTTTGCATATGAACACCATTCTTTGTGAACTTATTGCCTTATTACTATTGCCTTACTTAGTTTTGCTTTGCATATAGATTGCTTGCTTAATAATACTTTGTCCTGTTCTTTTTCTTCCTTTTCTTATTGTTTGAGAATTTTGTCAATTACACTTAACCATGGCAAATTATACCACAGATTCAAATTATAACAGGCATATTATTAGAACATATAAATTATAAGATATGATATCCCTACTGGGTGGATACGAAGTTAAATTAAAATATAATTAAAGTTGATCTTAAGGAGAAAGATAAAATATTTATAAACAGTATTTAAAACATATCAAATTATTAATCTGCAATGTTTCAACTTTTAGGCATTTGTAGTTAAATTAGTAGAAATTTTATACTCTTCATTTAATATGCTTTCAGATAGAATTTAGTATATTTCTCTTTAATACTTGCATGGCTCCTTGTGTCTACTACTCAGTCTGTGCTCTTAGTATACATCATAGGAGACTATATATCAAGTAGTCAGTCAGGCTTTTCATGATGTGTTTTATCTATTTCTGGTTGTGTAAAAACTTTGTCTTCATTCTTTGTAAAACCACATCAAATATATTGTGTGTGTTTATGCAGCAATTTTTCATTGATGCACGTTTCGTTAAATAATATAGACAAGTTTTGTCTATTTATTTTAAGTAAGTTCCTTTCATATTGTCTGATAAGCTTAATAACATTATCATTAAAAGACGAAAGGAAATCACCATATTGATACATGTTTAAATCCTATCTACGCTTTCGGCTTACATAAGCCATTATCAAAAATGATAATTACATTTCAATATATCAAACAATACACGGACAAAACAATAATAATAGTCTGTTTTTGTTGCGTGAAAGATTTCAAAGCAACAGCAAACTCGTGTATATGAGACACAAAAGCAAAAATCACACAAGACCATGCGAGAGTGAAAATAAGAAGTATTAAGTATGGGAAGCCATTGGTATAAACCAATGGCTTCTGTTATCAATTATAGGCATTTAAGAATATTTGTGGAGATTTCATAGTTTATTTTGTTCAGGTTTGGTTTCAACTTTTATGTATATAGCTTCAAGAATTTTTAGGTTTTGTTTATTGTTTTCATGTTTAAGTATAGTTGTGTTTTCAACAAGGATTTTTCAGAATTGTGTATGTGGCCAGGCATGTTTTAAATGCCTAAAAATGTTAGAGTTATCATTCAAATGTAGTGTCAAGCGTCGTGAAAGCGAGTTTGTGGTGTGACCAACATAAATATTATTTAATCTTTGGAGATACAATCTCCCAAAGGGCACTTGAATTTGTAAACTATGTTGGTTTTTTACATATCATTAACAGGGAGTGGGGAAGAATCATTGTGAATAATTAAGTTGGATATACTAGATTTAGTGTAGTATATGATTAACCTAATTTTTTTGCTAGGATCTGTTGTAGATATATTAGTATTTACTAATTTTTTAGTATATTTTCATCTTGTATATAATTAGGATGCATTTGACTATGATATAGGAGATTAATATGTTTGGAATTAGTTGAAGCAGTATTATGTTCTATTTGTTTAGTATTAAGACTTCTAAGAAAGCATCTTATTTGTCATCAACTATGTAGGTTGGAAAGCTATTATTAATAAGTGTTTGTTTTATATTCTTTAGTTCACTGTAAGAAATCTGTTTTGTAGATGAATTAGTTTCTGCACGATGTATTAGATTTTTTATAATTACTATTTTGTAGTAATATGGGCGGTCGCTCTTGTAGTTAAGTATACATGAATTTATGCTGGTAGGTTTTTTGTATGACGAAATAGTAAATTTGTTATTATTTGTGTTTATCAATATGTCAAGGAGGGGAATTTTATTATTAGCATTGAGTTCGTATGTGAATTTAAGGACAGAATTGTTTGGGAAATGTTTCTACTAATGGCTTCCCATACTTAATACTTCTCGTTTTCACTCTTGCATGGTTATGTGTGACGTCACGAGCTGCAGTGCGATTTTTGCTTCCGGGTCTTGTATACACGAGTTTGTTGTTGCTTTGAGATTTTTCATGCAACGAAAACAGACTATCATTATTGTTTTCTCCGTGTATTGTTTCAATATATTGAAATGTAATTGTCATCTTTGATAATGGTTTATGTAAGCCAGAAACTTAGATTGGATTAAAACATTTATCAATATGGTGATTTCCTTTCGTCATTCAATGATAATGTTATCAAGCTTATCAGACAATATGAAAGGAACTTATTTAAAATAGACAAAACTTGTCTATATTATTTAATGAGACATGCATCTATCTATCTATCTATCTATCTATCTATCTATCTATATATATATATATATATATATATATATATATATATTATACAGCAAAAAATCAAAAAATTACCTCATGTGGGTATAGCCTATTTCAAACTGGTGCAACCTTGTGCCAGTACTCTTCAGTCCTTGACTGACTAAATTCATCTCAGAATCAGGGATTTGGAATTTAATTTAGAAAAATTAGATAATTTAGGGAAGATACAAACCTACTCAAAATGATGCCTCATCTAGATAAAGAGCCTGAATTGGTGGTAAGGGGAGGGTGTGAGGTATCTCTCTAAAGGGGGGAAGTTTGCTGGAATCAACCCCAAAATATACTTTATGATCCTAGGTTGGGGTTAAATGAAGAGTGAGGGGTTGAATTGAAACTAAGAGAGGAGCCAAAATGGGAGTTTATTTATGACCAAAGCTCTTAATTATATATAAAAAGGAATTTAGGTTCCCACTAGGGAATTATATATATATATAAATATATATATAAAATTATATTTTTATTATAAGAGATTATAATGAAAAACATTTTGAAATCACTACATAAAAGCTTTCATGTTTCAATACTATGATTTTACTTTAAGAATCATTTAATCACCAGTTACTTACGACTGCCTGAAGAAGTAAAATCATAATATTGAAACATGAAAGCTTTTGTGTAGCAATTTCAAAATGTTTTTATTATAATCTTTTATAATAAAAATATAATAATAATAATATATTGCTCTAATTTGTATTGAGCCCTTTTTAAAAAGTAAATGCTATGAACTTTGGGATTTTACTCCATCTGTTCTTTCTCTCATTTGGAGAGACACAGCAGCTGAATCATTATGATGACAGCAACAAAGACAAGGACAATAGTCTATGTAAAATATAAATAACTCATTATCCAAGCAATTCAGACAGAACTTACAGCTTGCTGTACTCTACTATGAAATCATGGGAGATTGGTTTATAATCTAATTGAAGTCAGAAAGTTTCCAGTTAAAATTCAGGGAACAAAGGATTTTGTATTCTCTTCAAACAATAGCTTTTCAACATTTCTGCAATTATTATTTTCAGAAATTACCCTTTAAAATAAAATTCCAATTCGGAATAAATTCTCAGTCATAATCCTTCAGATTATTTGCTAATCCTAAACCAGATTTATCCATTGTGCAGCCAACCTGTTTGGCATAATGGCATCCATGTTGAATACCATTTTTATGAATGGCATATTTAATTGAACGAAAGAAGTATCTCTTGTTTTTATAAGGTAAGAGACAGCAACAGGTCTGTGTTGCATTATGGCACCAAGCTCTTGGTATAAAATATTGATCAAACTGATCCATCACTCCCACAGCCACAATCTCTTCTGACTTGGGATATTTTCAATAGGCAAAAGACAAATGTTGGTTCCGAGTTACATTCTTCTATGCAAGTTTCTGTAATAGATGTTAATTAAATAGCTACATTGTAAGAGTCTGAGAAGGTTGAGGAATGTCTGGGTATAATCCTTGGATAGCGATGTTATTAAGGGAATTGTAATGAAGGAAGTTAACATGATTTTCTTATTGGATTTCTGCTTCTTTCAGTTTGATGCTATGAACTGCTCTTTTGAAATGCCTTTAGGGTGTTAGCACATTTTCTATCTTGTAAAAGGATAACTAACTTTTTGGCTAGTACATTTGATTTGGCTTGAAATGGAACATTGAAGAGATGATCTGTTTTGACCAAAATATAAAATTAGAACGGTCAAGGCAAGAAAATGTTTGCATGTTAGATTTGCATACTGGAAGAAATATAATCACTTTCAGATTTTTCATATATTTTCTTCAATTTTTTTTTTTTTTTTTTTAACTAGTATCCTAATTTTGATTGTTTAGAATCAACATATTTTAACAATGTTCTTAACCTTTTACTTTTCAAATTCAATTTCTGAACTTGAAAAAGCAACTTTAGATTAGACTAACTCTACAACAGAAACTTGAAATATCATGCATAGATAATTTTGGCTGTGACACATTCCTTTTCTCTTATTGACAACAGCTTTTTGATTGTTTTTTTTTCTTTCCATAGCACTTTATTTTATTTATTTTTATAATTAATAGTTAATTGTTTGAAGTCTCGAAATCAGGATTTTCTTTATAGTTTCTTAAATATCTTTGTAAATTTGAGAATTAAAATTGTCTATTGGATATTTATATATTGTTTGGACATTCAAATCTGTTGTTCTTGAGACAGTATATCAGCCAATTCATTCTTCAACTCTCCAGTTGTAATTTGTGAATAAAAAAGGTTTGTATTCTAGGGAAAAAAAACAACAAAAATCTGGAGTCAAGAAGTTCCCCCCTCACTTCTCAAATAACATTTGATGAAGGCTGAAGAATGGATCAGCTGAAATATTGTGCTATTTTACTAAGAATTTCAGAAATTTATAAAGGGACAAAGTGTTTGATGAAGGTAGTTCAATTAAAATTTCAATCATGAGTAAATATAAGTTGGGTGGAGGTACGGTGAGGTAATTGAATATGGCTCAGATTGAGGAATCAGAGAGTAGAGTTCAAATTCCAGTTGAGCTCATTGCATTCACTTACGTGCTGATACCCTTGGGAAAGGTATGAATCCATCTCTTCTCCCTCCCCACCAGTTATGAGGAAATAGGACAGAGTGAGTCCTATAGCCTTGGGTGGCAACCAGTCTAGGAGAAGGACAACTCTGTATTGGACACCTAATTAGGATCATTTGGAGTATGCACAGAGGGTGACCCACACCATATTTCATAGTCTTTAGCTGTCGGTCAAGATCTTGGAGAGGAGTTGGGTGCTGCCAAGGTATCTGAAAGCCCACTAAAAGGATCACAAGGAAGAAGAATCAAAGCAACACCATGCTGGATTGACAGATCAACCTGGTTGATGGTGTCTGTTTCTTATATCAAGCACTTGAACAATTGAAGACAGTCACGGATCTTATGATGATGAAATATTAGCCTGGATTTTTGCAGAATACAGATGTTTGCAATCTCTCAAGATTTGAATCAGTCTTAAATAATTATGGTTGAGGAACTTTGTATAATGCAGTAGTCATCCAGAAAAGCTAAATACTTGATATTAATTTGTCTAATCTTGAAATTATTAGCCTGATTTTATTAATTAATTCTCTTGGATTTGTAGATTTCATATTTTAGCAATTTTTCTTTTTTCTTCTGGAAAGGTATGAATCCATCTCTTCTCCCTCCCCACCAGTTATGAGGAAATAGGACAGAGTGAGTCCTATAGCCTTGGGTGGCAACCAGTCTAGGAGAAGGACAACTCTGTATTGGACACCTAATTAGGATCATTTGGAGTATGCACAGAGGGTGACCCACACCATATTTCATAGTCTTTAGCTGTCGGTCAAGATTTGTAGATTTCATATTTTAGCAATTTTTCTTTTTTCTTCTTTTTCTTCTTCTTATTTCTCTCTTCTTTTTTCTTTTTTCCTTTTTCTTTTCTTTTTCCTTTTTCTTTTCTTTTTTCCTTTTTCTTTTCTTTTTTCCTTTTTCTTTTCTTTTTTCCTTTTTCTTTTCTTTTTTCCTTTTTCTTTTCTTTTTTCCTTTTTTCTTTTCTTTTTTCATTTTTCTTTTCTTTTTTCCTTTTTCTTTTTTCCTTTTTCTTTTTTCCTTTTTCTTTTTTCCTTTTTTCTTTTTTCCTTTTTTCTTTTTTCCTTTTTTCTTTTTTCCTTTTTTCTTTTTTCCTTTTTTCTTTTTTCCTTTTTTCTTTTTTCCTTTTTTCTTTTTTCCTTTTTTCTTTTTCCTTTTTTCTTTTTTCCTTTTTTCTTTTTTCCTTTTTCTTTTTTCCTTTTTTCTTTTTTCTTTTTTCCTTTTTTCCTTTTTCCTTTTTTCCTTTTTTTCTTTTTTCCTTTTTTTCTTTTTTCCTTTTTTCCTTTTTTCCTTTTCCTTTTTTCCTTTTCCTTTTTTCCTTTTTTCTTTTTTCCTCTTTTCTTTTATCCTTTTTTCTTTTATCCTTTTTTCTTTTATCCTTTTTCTTTTTTCCTTTTTCTTTTTTCCTTTTTCTTTTTTCCTTTTTCTTTTTTCCTTTTTCTTTTTCTTTTCTTTTTTCCTTTTTTCCTTTTTCCTTTTTCTTTTTTCCTTTTTCTTTTTTCCTTTTTCTTTTTTCCTTTTTCTTTTTTCCTTTTTCTTTTTTCCTTTTTCTTTTTTCCTTTTTCTTTTTTCCTTTTTCTTTTTTCCTTTTTCTTTTTTCCTTTTTCTTTTTTCCTTTTTCTTTTTTCCTTTTTCTTTTTTCCTTTTTCTTTTTTCCTTTTTCCTTTTTCCTTTTTCCTTTTTCCTTTTTCTTTTTTCCTTTTTCTTTTTTCCTTTTTCTTTTTTCCTTTTTCTTTTTTCCTTTTTCTTTTTTCCTTTTTCTTTTTTCTTTTTTCCTTTTTCTTTTTTCCTTTTTCTTTTTTCCTTTTTCTTTTTTCCTTTTTCTTTTTTCCTTTTTCTTTTTTCCTTTTTCTTTTTTCCTTTTTCTTTTTTCCTTTTTCTTTTTCCTTTTTCTTTTTTCCTTTTTCTTTTTTCCTTTTTCTTTTTTCCTTTTTCTTTTTTCCTTTTTCTTTTTTCCTTTTTCTTTTTTCCTTTTTCTTTTTTCCTTTTTCTTTTTTCCTTTTTCCTTTTTCCTTTTTCCTTTTTCCTTTTTCCTTTTTCTTTTTTCCTTTTTCTTTTTTCCTTTTTCTTTTTTCCTTTTTCTTTTTTCCTTTTTCTTTTTTCCTTTTTCTTTTTTCCTTTTTCTTTTTTCCTTTTTCTTTTTTCCTTTTTCTTTTTTCCTTTTTCTTTTTTCCTTTTTCTTTTTTCCTTTTTCTTTTTTCCTTTTTCTTTTTTCCTTTTTCTTTTTTCCTTTTTCTTTTTTCCTTTTTCTTTTTTCCTTTTTCTTTTTTCCTTTTTCTTTTTTCCTTTTTCTTTTTTCCTTTTTCTTTTTTCCTTTTTCTTTTTTCCTTTTTCTTTTTTCCTTTTTCTTTTTTCCTTTTTCTTTTTTCCTTTTTCTTTTTTCCTTTTTCTTTTTTCCTTTTTTAGGAATACTAAGAGGAAATAATGACATAATCAAGATAATGATGTTCACACTACTTCAAACCTATATATTTTCTATAAATATTTTCATGGTAATTGTTCTGATGAGTTTTCCTCTTTGGTACCTTGACTTTATGAATTTAAGTGCAGTACTAGATTGGCTGATAGGTTTCATCATTTTACAGTTGAAATTTCTGGATGTAACTTTTCTATGCTAACAGTTTCTTCTCACACTTCTTGCTTCTGGAACTCTGATGACTTATTGCTTTCCACAAAAATCTTCAAAAATCTAAATGCAATGTCAATCTTAATCTTTTTCTTTAATTCATGTTCTTTTATTGTTCTCTCTCCTTAATGGTTTTCTTTTTCTCATGTACCTCCACACTGTCTAACACCTTGTCTCTTAGTGGCTTTATTGCCTTCCTTTAGGTAAAATAATTTTTTAAAAAACATTTACGGAGGAAGCCTTCAACAATACTAGAAAGAGTGATAAGTTACTAGACTTGAGAAACTTTTCCTAAAAAAAAAAAGGAAAAAATTTAAATAAAGATTTTATGAATTTCAACTGAAAGTAGCACCAGATGTGTGATCAATGAATTCTAAATGTTTCCTTATAAGGAAATTGCTAATATTACCATTACCATATAGTCACATTCCATCTGTTTTTCTTTGTCATTTTATAAAATTTCTTTTCATTTGTTCCTTGTATGTGTATATACACACACACACACAATGCCATTTCTGTCAATCTGCTTCTCTCTCTCTACATCTAGATGTGTTTATTCTTTTCCTACACATCTTCAAATTTATTTCATGATAGCAGGAAAAAGATAGGATCTTTGTGTGACTGATTTTCAGAAATCCCCAAATACATTAAATAATATTTAACTTATTAAATTCAGTATCTGGTTGGAGATAAAATAATTCAATAAAAATATATAGCCAAATAGGTTTCTGTATTCAAACATTCTTGGATCGTATAAGTCTGATTATACAAAGTTTACTTTTACCACATGGGGATTATAGGAAGGCAGATCGCCAAGACTCAAGTCGATATCCTACAAAAAAGTCGCCAGATATTGACTATGCAGATGACCTAGCTGTCACTGCAGGCACCATTACCAATACAACGGTACTTGTACATCATCTGCCAATGATGTTGGACTCTGTCGATGCCTCTAAAACTGAATTCATCAGCTTCAACCAGCAAAGCTCAACACCAACTGTCTCGGGGATTCAATAAAATCTGTGGAATCTTACATATCTAAGAAGAGACAAATTCTACTGAAAAGGATGTGAACATTTGAGCCACTGCAGAGGCAGTGTTAATGTATAGTGCCACTGCCAGGACATTAACTTTAACCCTACAGACTAAGTTAGATGGAACCTACACTCAGATGCTGAGAGCTATACATACTATATAGAGACAACACCCAATTAAATCACAGCTCTATGGACCCATCCCAGATATTTTTAGTGGATACCCATATATGAGATGTTCCATTTACTTATTAAGGAGTATATTTATTTATTTTTGTCTACCTGACTCACCTGAATATTCAATAAATTTTATTAATGAAAAATATGCACTCTCCAGCAGGATTCAAACCTGCACTCCACTTTGTAGTGGAAGCCGTTGATATATCTGATCTGCTTTTAGACCATCTCAGCTATGGAGTGCATTGATGATCAAACAAAGTTAAATCGTGCCTTATAAACGCAAATCTTTCTTAGACTCTTGGAACATTCATATCTGCTCAGTTTCATATGCTAGGTAAATGAAAATAAATAAATATACTAGAATTGTTACACACACACACACACACACATTGCATGACATGACAGATACACGTGAGGTCAAGCAATCTGGAAGAATTGGGCTCCCTTAATATTCTAACTCAAGTTGTAAATATCTATGGTCATTGAGATAATTGTTTCATAGTTGTTTAATGACTAGTGTTAATTAATGTTTTTTTTTGTTTTTGTTTTTTTAATCGGCTGTTCTCTCTTGTGGGTCATGTTCATTTTTGTCATATTGTATCTTATTTCCTTGACTGGTAATATGTTGTTCTCAACATCAAGAGATTTCATTCTCTTATGAAAGGTTTCGTAACAAATCTTGTGACTAAACCAGAAGCCTTAAATTATATGATCTGGCTAATTTCATGTTTAGGATATGTTTCAATGATATGTATCTGCCTTGAATCAACAATGTCAGTTTGTATTAATGTAATAATTGATCTCAAATATCTTATGATATCTTTTGTTTCATACAATGTCTCGGATATCAACAAAAACATTTTCAAAAACATTAAATTTGATTTGCTAAATACAAATAAACAAATACTGTCAGTACTAAAGATCTAATAAATCTTGTACTGGAGACTACTAAATATTAATACAGCTACACTGACAAGTATGCTAAATTTTCTTTAAAAAAACTACTCATGTGTCTCATATAGTTTTTCTTTCAGTTTGTCAGGCAATGGAGATTAAGTTAAATTCATCAGTCTTTAAAAAAACTACTCATGTGTCTCATATAGTTTTTCTTTCAGTTTGTCAGGCAATGGAGATTAAGTTAAATTCATCAGTGTGTTCTGAAGCAAAATCAAATTTAGTAAATTCACCAGAGTTTGCCACATTGCAAATTGAAAATGCTGATGTCTTCAGGAAGTAGTAATATCTTGATATCTGAAAAATTTATACGAATTTGAGAAAAATTCTTACAATAACTGAAGTAGATCACACTTTAGTTTCATATGAATGTTTATTCATAAAGAGATGATATAATTATGACTTTATTAATTCTACATGACTTGCAAATAAAAAGTATACCAAATGAAACACTATATTTTTTAATTTTCACATTTCAAAGAGTGGATCAAACTTCTTGTAGGGTGAGTGGCCATTTAGCACAGTAGACTGGAGTTAATAGTTGTAGTTACAGCCAGTGCAGTGATGACATGGCATCACTGCATGAAAAACTTCCTAAAGTCATTGGCCAGAGCAGGTTTTCATGATGATCAAGCTGGTTAGAGGGCATTATTTGTAGTTTGACTTTGAGAGAGATGAGCTTCTCCAGGTTTACTTACCATAGGCATGAACAAATAATTCTTGGCTTTCAATCTGGATAGGTCAAGAGAATTTGTCAGGCGTGCAGTTGTTCTACAGCCACACAGGGTCATGCGACTCATTATGACGTCAAAGAAGTTCTCAGTCTTGACTGATAATTTGTTAGTAATTCTGCAACTAAGAATTCTAATTCTAAGTCCTAATTTCAGATTGTTTTTTATTTTTGTCATTTTACATTAGTGACTAAGGAGTAATATGCCTACAGCAAGACTCAAACCTGTATAGTCTCCCCCCTCTGCCTTTTTTTAATTCATCTTATTGATTCTAGCTGCATTAATTCAAATTTAATCATATGGCTATGACATATTTTCTGATACTTACCATATACTTCCACATATAAGTCGCACCTATAGATAAGATGAGACCTAAAATCTATGTAAATTTTTATGATAATTATCTGATATCCCTAGCATAAGACTGACTAAGACCAAATATGACAAAACTGTAAATGACAATGTTTTCAATGAGCTCTTTGCATCCAATGGCGATAATCATAGTAATTTTGAATGGTTTTAATTATGTATGTGGGTGTCTTGTTTTTTATTCTGCAATGAGAAATAAAGATTTGATGGCATTTTAAATGTTTTGTTGCTTAATACTACAAAAAATGTACCATATAATGTATGTTATCAAAAAATATAGTTCGCATGTTATGCTAAATGTTGTTGTTTAAAACCACGATGATAATGAATTTTAATTACAAATATAGATTGTAGGTTATCTTAAATGTTGTTATTTAGCACTAATATGATTGGTAATAATGATTGGTGTGAACGCACATAGCTCTACAAATCAGGAACGAAAGATTTGTTTGTTATTTATGTGTGTTGCTCAGTGGAACTTTTGCAAATTGTTGTGCAATCGTCTCTTGAATATTGCATTCTAATGTGAAATCAAGAAGTAAAAGTAGTTTTATTACATTTATAACTGTAGTACAGCATTATAAAGTGAATTGTTTCAACTAGAAATATTTACATTGGTAGTTACCATACTGAAGCAGTTGTTAGCCTTTTGCAGTCCATGGTGCAAGCATACTAAACTACTTACTAGTGCCAATACACCGCAGGAGTTAAGGTTAGGTTTTTGTGACTGTTGTATTAGATGAACCCACATTTTGGGGGTAATCTTTAAGATTCAAAGGTTGCCTTATGCACAGAAATATACAGTATTTATTTCTTGCTTACTTTTTAATTGCTTAGTAAAGAATGAATAATTTGAGATTTGCAAAAGCCAAAAAGAAAGGACAACTGAGAGGAATAAAAGAAGTTCCTTGAAAACTTAATAAATGGCAAGAGTTCACTTTAGATTATTGCTTTTGTATTTATAGGGTTTCTGCTTTTGGAATTGTATGGACAAAGATTTTGACAGTTCTAAATATTTTAATCATCTTAAACTATATTCTATCTTACATATTTATAAGTCTACCATTCATCCATGCATTGAATATAGTTGCATGGCATCTTGGCTTCAGTCACTTTCTCACCTCCGCAACACAGTTTCCTGTTCCTTTTCTGTAAATATTTTCATGTTAATTGTTTCAATGAGCTTTGGTATGTGGCATAAAAAATGAAAATGTTAGGCTACATCATCATATAAATTTCATGAAGAAATTATTTGATATTCTATGCTTTCCTCATTTGTACCTTGATATTATTTAAGCGCAATACTAGATTGGCAGCTAGGTCTCATCATTTTACACTTGAAATGGCTAGATGTAACTGGAAGTTTTATGCAAACAGTTTCTTCTTCTGCACTTCTTCCTTATGGAACTCTGACAGACTCTTCCTTGCCAGTCAACTTTGATTTTCAAAAATTTAAATCTATTATCAATCATTATCTTTTGTCTTAAATCCTGTTCTTTTACTGTTCTCTCCTTAATAATGGTTTTCTTTTTCTCATACTTTCACACCTTTTGCATCTTAGTAGCTTTATTGCCTTGATTGGTGTGAAATGAAAAAAAAATAAAGCATGTTTTTAAAAAAGAAATTCAGAAAAAAAACTCCCCTGCCTAATATTTTGTTCATTTTCTCTCTTTCAGTCACGGCCACCCCCAGTTGAACCTGTGGATTATGAAACCTATGTGGTAAAACACAAGGTATTACTTCACAATGACCCACAACGAGAACTGCTCATTTTCCCCCATGATGATGTGGTCATTCCTGTAAGTAACTTTGGTACTTCTTTGCTTCCCTTTCATTAACTTTTTTCATGTTTGTAAAATCCTTCCTTAAATTAAAAATATGCAAAAGAAGCATATCCTCTTGAATTTTGAGTATGTGTTTGTAAGCAGATGTTCATTTTGTCACCTGGTCATTGAAACTGTTTGTCTAAAGAAATCCTGGTAATAAGAACTTTCAATAAAAACTCAGGTTTGCAAAAAACTCCAATTAATAAATTGTTTTTAAATATGAAAAATACTTTTTGTATACAAAACCAGTCAAATTATCTTGCGACTTTTAAGATTGTTGGTGTACCATGAATGGTTCTTTGTAACATTTCTCAAAGTAATCAGGGTTATTTTGTGGTACTCTAAATCAGGGGTCGGCAACCTATGGCACGTGTGCCACGCCATTCAATTTCCAATGACACACAGCCACAAATGACATCATGACGTCCAAACCAATAACTACGACAACACAGAGATATTTAGCTCTTTCAAAACTGCTCACTCGCTGGACTCCCACTAATAATAAAAAAAACTTTAAAAAAGTTTATTTCTAGTAATGTGGTTTACATATTATTGTATATCTTACTATATAAAATATATTGTATAACAGGTATATTGACCTTGACTTGTATAAAAATCCGTATGCTGTTGGCACACTGATTTTAAAACACTAAGTCGGCACATAGTCAGCATAACTGACTCCTTCCTGAAATATGTGACAAGTTGTTGCTGCTACCATATAACTCAGCACAAGATATAATCCTCTTGAATTGATCTGTAAGGGAGAGGCAATTTTATGCCTTTTTCCAAAGGCAATAGTGACATAAATTACTTTATCTAGAATTTTAATTTTGTTAACCAATTTGATTTCCTGTGCTGTTAATATACAGGACCAACTTTGTACCGCTACAAAATAAGTATTTGTTTGTTTGATGTTGTTGTTTTTTGAAAAATATTCTTTTTAATGTAATTAAAAAAAAGATTCTCTTGTTTGAAAGTCTAAGTGTCCAATGAGTAACGGATCAGATGTAGGGAAGAAAAAAATCACTTAAAAACGGTCATTCATTGTTTCAAATTTGTAAGAAGAATTTTATAAATTATTTTAGCTATGTACATTTTAATATGATTTTTTTTTTGTTTCTTTGATAAACTTAACATTAATACTTTGGTAAAGATGTAACATTTTTTCCTGTTAATCCTCATCTCAAATTTGAAGCTTGCGTATTCTCAGAAAATAAAACAATTATCTCAGTTTCATAAAACTATTGGATTATTTTTTAATCAACAAAACTGAAATGATTGTTGAATATCATTCTGGGAGGGAAACCATGTTTATCACTTAATAAGACACTAGTAGTGTTGAAACAAAATTGAAATTTTTGTAGTGATGTTATAACATGCATATTATAATTTTGAACAAATATTATTTGCTCTACTTGTTATTGAGCACTCTTAAGAATAGTATTTTTGATTCAATAAGAATTTTATTTTATCTGTACCAACCCTATGTACATCCTGGGTAAGACGTTAAACTACATCCGCATCCTGGGAAAGACGTTAAACTACGTCCAGCAGCAAGGCCTCTGATCAGGAGGTTTTGAGGAGTGTGGAACCACCTCTTAATTGCTGGTGTTCCCAGGTCCACCCTGACCCGGGGTGGTAGCACCTGTTAGGGTCCCAGCTATGGTCAAATAGTTAACTATTACCAGCAATACTTTTTGAAAAAAATTATTACCAGCAATACTTTTTGAAAAAATTATTACCAGCAATACTTTTTGAAAAAAAATTATTACCAGCAATACTTTTTGAAAAAAATTATTACCAGCAATACTTTTTGAAAAAAATTATTACCAGCAATACTTTTTGAAAAAAATTATTACCAGCAATACTTTTTGAAAAAAATTATTACCAGCAATACTTTTTGAAAAAAATTATTACCAGCAATGCAAATTTGAAGGAAATATATTACCCAAAACAGATTTTTGACAAAACAAAATATTACCAGCAATAAAAAATTTTGTCGGTATTAAATAACTTGAGGTTGATATGCCGTAAAACTAAATAAACCAAACGAAGCTAACCCTCTGTGTGTGTGTGTGTGTGTGTGTGTGCGCACACACACACACACACACACAAGTGAGAGTACAAAAAAGATGTTGGGCTCAAATTCTACTGTTGTAAAAAATTTCTTTTGCATTTTTGGCAGTAAATTCTCTTCATCTTTCCTACTCCCACTGAGTGACATTTTTTATCTGATTAAATTAATTTAATACCATTTCCTTTCTGCATGCAGAATATAGTCTGACTAGTGTATGTAGGTAAAACAAAAAAAAAGTTTTTCTGTAATTATTAAAAGTTTGAAACAGATTTAACCACTTACCATGGTCATGGTTGTGAAACTACAAATGTAGTTTCATGTTCTTTTGTTTATATGTAGCAAACATTACCTGATATCATAATATACAAAACAAAAAAGCTTAAAGTATCAACTGTTTCCTGTTGTAACATTTCAAGTTCTAGTCTGCTCAGTGACAAATATTTGGTGGTGAATGTGTCAAAAAGTATAAAATTGTCTTTGATATTGATACGGTCACAAAGAGAATTTATATCTTTATTACCTTAGTCTTATTACAAGTAATTTTGGTGTTAGATAAAAAGCAAAGGCATTAAGATCCACTAACCATATCAGGTTTAACAAAAATCAAACTGAATTTGATTCTATTGTTTATAATTTGAACATTTGAGTTTGTTTTGTGTAATTTTCATTTCAAGAAGCTCCTCAAATTCGTATAGTAAAAACAATTCACAGAAAATAAAGAGATAGATTTCAAAAACACTCGAGTTGCTTTACCAGTTGTTAGCAATGCTGTAATATTAAAGTCAATACTTATGGAATTGTATTTCTGATTTTCTCTCTTTCACTTTGTGTCATGTCCCTTCGGGATGTGGGTGATTGTGGCTTTTTGCAGTATATGGTGTTTTATGGCTTTTAACAATATTTGCTTTCACAATACCTCTTAAATTTTACAGTTCCTCAATCCACACTGGGACAGCAATGTCTCTTTTGTTTTCTTCAGTGGCATATCAACTTCTTATGGGTCATTTAATGCCAAAATTTATTTTTTCTTAGGAGCATTAGTAATTTTATTTATGAAAATAGTAATTTTCTTTTTTTTTTTTCAAAAATATATTGCTGGTAATTTTTTTTTTTACCTATGAAAATGTATTGCTGGTATTTTTACTATAAAAATGTATTTTTATACTTTCATAGTGTTTTGACACCAGTTTAAGGGATTAACTTTTTGCCCATAGATGGGACGCTATCATGTTGGACCTAGGGACAACAGCAATTATGAGGTGGTTCCATACTCCTCAAAATCTCCCAATCAGAGTCCTTGCTGCCGGAGATAGTTTGTCATACCCAGGACACATCTGTTTTGACTTGTGAATATCTAGGCAGAAGATTATTCCACAGTAGGCTACCATTTCTTTCTGCTGTGGACTGGTTTATAATCCTGACTGTTCCTCTTCAACCCATAGTTGGTGGGAGAAGAGATGGACTCATACCTTTCCCAAAGATATTTGTTCACAAGTGAATGTAACAAACCTGACTGGAATTAAAACTTAGTTCTCAGATTTCTTGTTCCAAGCTGCAATCCATCACACCACATGGCATATTCACATCCATTATCACACATGGCATTGATTTTTGACTTTTTTCTTCAGTCCATTTGCACTTGTTGGGTATGCCAGCCATTCTTTTTCTTTACTTCTCTTGTCCAGTGAGTGTTGAATTCTTTAAACCGTCTTTCCTCATGTATCAAAAAATTTCACTTTGCAGCAGTTTCTTTGTAGTGCATGTTATTCTTAATATGTCCTCATTTGTTGCATAGTTTGTCTGTTGTATTCTCAACATTCATCAGTCAAATTGCTTTTTGGTTGCCTCAACCTTTTTTTTCTATTACAAGAAAATTATTCAGTTTTTACTGCCATAAGAATACTCGACTCTCCCATCAAATTCGACATAGGGGGATCAAGCAGATCAGTTCCCAGGAAACCGACAGCCCGACAACAGCACATGAGATTTGATTATAGTGGTGAAGGTTTCGTGCAGGACCATCCACACTTTTTGAAGGGCTAAATACAGAGACCTGGTGCACTACATGCCACAGGGTTCACAAACGGCCCTCTGTAGGTTTTGAATTCAGAGTTTTCCTTCACCTAGACCAGTTGCTATCCAAGGCTATAGAACCCAGTCTGTCCTGCTATTTACCCATAGCTGGAGGAAGAAGAGGATTCACACCTTTCCCAAGGGTCTTAGCACATAAGTGAATGTAATGGATTCGACTGGAATTTGAACTCGGCTCTCCGATTCCTCAATACAAGTCGCTATCCATTACTCCTGAATCTCCGTCATAAGAATAAACATCATATAACAGCTGAATATTCTTTCTTAAATCTTTAGTATTTTATTCAGTTTCTGAAAAAATATCTTTGGTTATTCCTTTGTGCTTTTCAATTTGTGTCTTACTTTTCATCATCGGTTTTTATCCTGCCAAAATAGTTGAAATTCTCCACCCTGACCAAGAATATAGCAGTTGTTGTTCTAACCTTCTTGTACAAAACAACATTGTTCTTCCCCCTACTTCTGGCTTGATTCTGCTCCAAGTTCTATTCATTACAATCCTAATTATTACTTTTGTTATGTAGCTCATCAAGCTTATTGTTCGGAGAAACGGGCATTCATTTTCATCTGTTTTTTTTTTTTTTTTTTTTTTTTTTTTTTTGCATGTTATGAAAATTGATCCACTTAAGTAGATCTCCCCATGTTGTGTGAGGAGAGTGCTGAAGTATTCTTGGCCTGACAAACTTCCCAAAATCTAACAGTGACCATGTGTATCTTGAATCAACAATGTCAGTTTACATTAATGATTTTGAATTCTAGTAAGGCCTTCTTGATTAGCCTAAGAGCTTTTCTGCAATTTTGTTTATCACTTCAGTAACTTTATTGATCCCCAAGTCTTCCAATAGTGACTTCTATGTGCCATGTCCCTTGAGGACATTGGCAGTTATAGCTCTCCATAATTTCTTGTCCTTTATAGATCTTGGGAATTTTGTCTTTGTTATCTCTCCTAAACCCCTCTTCTGTCAACCATTTGCCCCAGTTTGTTAGGTAGGTTATGCTTGTTTTCCTCTTTCCCTCTTTCCTTCAATATGTCTTGTGAGTATCAAATTTTCTGAGCCCTCTTTCACCATTATGTGCTCTAGAAATTTCAGCTATCTCTTTCTGATGACTTTTTGTTTCCATTTCTCTAAAATGTGTTCATTACTCACATGTCCAAGCCATGATATTCTCAGCATCCTTCAGTAGAACCACATTTCTGTTGCTTCAAGTTTCTTCATCTGTGAAGTGATTGTCCAGCATTCACCCCCTTATAGGGGGACCAATATTACATGTTCAGTACTTTTTTCTTTGTTTCTAATGAAATTTTTCTGTTTCTTAATACTTTGCTTAGCTTTTGAAAAGCATCTTTCACTATCTTAATGTGCCTTCAGATCTAATGCACCTGTTTTATTCCTCTTAATCTTGGCCAGTGCTCTATTTAGAATCATTGGCCTTTCTATGTTTTTATGCATTGGAGTGTTCTCTCCATTTTTGTCACAGAATAGTTGTACATAATATTACTTGCATTATTGCAATTAGTTTTCTTTTTCTCTGACATTTTTTGCATCCTAGCAAAAATCATCTTCTTTCTCTTGATCTTTATGCAGATGCCTTCTACATCTGATTCCTCCAGTATTTTCATCTCTGTACATATTTTTTATTTATAGCCTGATAACTTTTTTTGTTTAATATATTCTGCACTGTTTCTTGATATCATCTGCTATCAAGAATGTCCCTTGTCATCCGTTTTTTTTCTCTTTAGTCTTTTCTTCTTTCTTCAGGATAAAACTTCTTTTACTTTTGTCAGTAATGCTTGCGTTAAGGAGTTGTATTTTAAACCCCTGACATGTTCCACAGTTTTGTACTCGATTGTAACTTCAAATGATTTTTTGCAGATTAAATTTCTGTGGTGTCTTCATATTGCAGTTCAGGCATTGCTTTAATTTTACACTCTTAATTTGCACATAACTGGGTGATGATCACTCCTGCAGTCAGCACTTAGGTATATTAGAGATTGCAAAATGGCATTTCTAGATTGTTGATAGTTAAGTAGTCCGCTTGCTTTTCAAGTCCACAATGTTATTCGAACAATATGTTTGTCATTACTTGACCATTTACTGTGTACTATTTAACCCATTATCTCCATGTTTGTTACATGATCCAAGTCCCTATTTACTAACAAATTTCACTTTTTGCTTACTTTACTTTTGCATTGATGTCAAACCTGCCATGAGAAGAAATTTGACATTTTACACTTTCACTAGAACGCAGTCAGATAGATCCTAGTATCTTAAAAACACAATTCTTCCCGTCTTTTCATTTCTTTTTCTCTCCTCCAGACTAAATGATTCAGTCATAAAATTACTGAATCATTTTGCTTATTTGCTTCCATTTGTTGTTCAACAACAAAAAAAATAAAAATAGAAACTATATCCAACAACTGAAAATGAAATTGACTAATTTTTTTATTTAAAATAATGAAATTTTATATATTTTTATTTTAAATATTTGTATTTTGTTGTTTTAATATTAAATTATGCATTTAGATAAAATGTTCATTAAATCTTGACATGAAGAACCCAAATAGTTTTTCAAAAAACTTTCTTAACATAGATTGGAATTGTACTTGATTTTATTTGTCACTTTTGTGTGGGTGTATGCATAGACTTTGTATCTTTTTCTTTTTAAGACAAGTTTCAAATTTATTCCCTGATAGAACATGTATGAAATTTTGAAAAGAAAAATCCATATTTCAGTATTTCTCCCCCCTACCAATTCATTTACTATTTACAAAATTCATTCACTTGGTTGTTTGGCACACTACCAAATGTTAATGTCTGCAGTATTTTACAAAATTATCAAAAGAAAACTTATCATCTGCCTTAAGTTTCATCTATTTAGATGAAAAATTGTACATTTTTTTCCAAAAATATACAGAATTTGACTGCACGATCATCAGATTAAATCTAAAGTACCTAACAAAACAACATCTATTGTCTTGAATTTTATTGAAGCATTTATTTAATGAATACAGTTTATGCAACAAAAATCTATTTTTTCAACATAACATTGACAAAGGAGGAGATTCTGTTGAAAAATAATCATGAACATTGAATATTATACATTGAAAATCTCAGATCAAAATTAACTAAAGATTATACAACCGCACACAAAATCATGAGTTTTGTTTTTAAAGTAGTAAGTTATGGCCTTAAATTACATCAGTAATCAACTCCTTGATTGCTATGAATGATCACTAATTTTGGGATTTATATCAAAGCCATTGTCAGTTTGTGAAATGTGCCTGTATTTGAGGATTTTAAGTAGAAAAGTATCATTTTTGGTGTAGCATTGTAGAAGACCGAAATTATATGACGTGTCATATGAAAGCTGCAAATTTCTTTCTTTTCACAAAGAGTGGCTACCATCTTATAAAAATAATGTGCTATCTTAAATGTCTGAAATTTGCTTAATTCTTTATTGCTGATACATGTTTCATATTTATGAAGAGTTTTGTGAAAGGGAGGATTTTTACTTTTTGTTGAACATCAAGGCAGAATACATAATCAAACGTTCACTCTGTTTAATCTGCGGAAAAATACAGCAGAAAATCAGAGGTTGATCACTGAAGCTTATGTTAATGATATCGTAGGTGCATGCAGGTTTCGGAACTAATTTACAAATTTAAAAAATGTTTTGGATTCAAGAACAAAGAATTGCTCTGAAAACTACATAATTTGCAGGAAGATGCTGCACAAATATTGTGAAGTTGCAGAAAAATTTATGGATAAATCAGCTGTAGTTTGCCATTTACAAGTTTGAGTTTTTGAAGAAAAAAAATCAGAAGCTAAAAACCCCCCCCCAAAAAAAACAATTTCTACCGAATTTCTCAGCAGTTAAATGCATGTATTTTTCTTGCTTGATACAGAAATGTCATTTTTCACAAAATAATCTCTTGCAATAAAAATAGATTTATTACCAGAATTCTAAATTAAGAAAATCAACATCGTGGTGTCCAAGACAATTTTCAATCTTATACTGAATGCAATCCGTGAAAAAAGCTATTTTCTATTTTTGGTCAGATTCAAAAGGAAACTTTTTCTTTTTTTTTTTGTTATAAATTGTTAGAATCTGAACAGATTGTTACTCTAGTCAATGCATCAGTGAGCAACCTATCAGTTTGATGTAAAGAAATCAACCAATGGAACAGGAAGTTCTTCAACAGATTCTTTTCAGTTGTCATTTGTTTTATTCTATGCAAGAATTGTCTGATTGGTATTTCAAACAAGTTCCAGATATCAAAGAAATTTCTCGAAGAATTTATCAAATCCGAACAGGATATATATTTTTTTTTTTTTATGAAATGCACAATTTGTGTGAAATTTTATGAAAGGTCGTAGAAAGCCAGAGAAAATAACTTGAATGAATAATGATGCCATGAATTTATATAACAATTTTGTTAAAAATTTAGGAAATTCTTGCATCAATCTAAAAAAAGGTTGAGCTTAAATTGCATCAAATCTTTATCTCCACACATTTCTCGAGAGAGGGAAAGTAAGTTTCGTTAGCATGATCATTAATTTTAAGGTTGCAAAGAGAAAAGACTTGTAAATTTAAAAATTAACTTTAATTTTATAACTTACCGCCCCCATGATTTCATGTTTGTATACACTTGTGCAAATACACATTGTCATTGATCAGGTTTTATAACAAACCAGGAATTCAAATTCTCATTTTCAAGATATGCAGCACCTCTCCTATTGAAAGATTTGCAAAATACAATCTTCTTAACTTTCTCAATATTAGGATCTGTACAATACTAAATTAAGTTTAGTAAATATTTGCAAGAGAAAGCTACCCTCTTTCTATTTACAGATTTATATCAAAATGTAATTGGTCTATGATTCTAATAACAGATTGCAAAATGCTTGACTATGTGTAACTGTAACATACTACTGCCGTATTATCTGTCTATATTCCTAAGATAAGGTATTATAATTATTTACATTGTTCAGACTGTTGTCCTCATCTTTATTGCCATATTCATGACAGGTTCAGTTCAAAATTCCAATCAATATTGAAATAATCAATGAGTATGGCAATAAAGACGAGGACAACAGTCTGACAAATGTAAATAATGTAAATTATTGCCATATCGTTCTCACTTTTATTACAAATATATAGAGTTAAGCTAGGAATTATTCATACCCCTACAAAAACTCGGATATTTAAAAATATTTTCATTAAAGAATGATTTTTTTCTGACCCAAATTGATATATAAAGAGAAAAATCCGAAAGAAGCAATAAATGATGTATATGGAGGAAAACTATATTTTATTGAATTATTTACAATTTCTGTGTTTAAAATTATTCATACCCATATCATAGAGGATGAGATTTCAGTTTTATCCCTTTGATTAAAGAGTTTCTCACTTGCTTTAAAATGAATGCAAACAAGATTAGTACAGTTGTGCTACATTCATGACTGGAATTAAAGAGAGTAGGATTTGTAATCTTTGTCAGTTCTCATCAGAAGGAAATCAATATCCATGGTTTAGATTAAAGAACATAGTGATGAGCTAAGGTTAAAAATTGTGGCTTCCTACAACAAGGAGAAAGGCTACGAAACTGTATCCAAGAAATTTCAAGAGTCTGTTCAAAGTATTATCAAGAAATTCAAGAATATTCACAATATGAAAATCTCAACAGACACTCCAATGAATTTTGTATAAAGCTAGCCACTATAAAAGATGACCAAGGAAGACTTCAATGCTACAATCTAAGTAAATAAAAATTTGTTTAGCTTTAACTAAGCATCATTTTGACAAGGTTTCAAGTTTTTGGTAATCAATTCTTTAGGTACAGGGATGTTGCTGTTTTGCAAAAAGGACATGATGCTCTCAACCCAAAGAATGATAACAGCTTTATGCAATGGGAATGTTTGTCATCCAGTGGGACTATTTGATGTGGTTAAAGCAGATGGAATGGTAAATAAAGAACAGTATAATCAGGTTTGAGACCAAAATATCAAACTTAGGCAAGAGCGTGAGTAAACCTTCCAACAAGGCAATGACCCAAGACATGTCAAAATTAAAGAAATAATTCATGACTCATCTGTTAATTTCTTTTTTGAGTGGCCAAGTCAGATTCTATACTTAAACCCAATTGAAATATGAGTAATAAGAAAGATGCTTTCCAGCCTTAAGAATCTGGATACATTAATAAATGAAATGAATCAAAATCCCCATTCAGACTTGTCAGAAACTGAACAAAATACACCCTTGTGCAAATTAATTGAAACAACCACTTTAGTTTCTTTTCTTTCACCATATGGTCAGTTTTAAACCCACTGGAGTGACAGGAGGTAATCGATTTCTATTTTTTCCTCAGATTAGGTCATTTGCAGTGGTGTGCATTAATATTAAATTTGTTTGGCCTTGAAAAATATTGTGTCATCTGTGATTGCATCAGTTTTATCATATCCAGACACTACTGTCTCGACTGTTGATTAGTTGTCCTGCAACCATTGTCTGTGATTGACGTTACTCCAAGGAAGCATACGAAAATTGTAACGCTGCAAGAACACACTGGCAAGCCTTACCACTGAGCAAATCAAAGTACTATAGACTGTCCCAGAAACTCTTCTAATTTAAATCCAATCCAGAATCGGTCTTCAAGGAACAACTTTGTGGAATGGACATACGAAGTACTAACATGTGCACTGGGTCATGTTTCATTGGGAAAATACAAAAAAAAAAGTAAATAATAACAGAATTACTTGTTTTGTTTCAATTCATTTGTACGAGGGTGTATAAGAACAGGTCACAAGCAGTGAGTCTTGATGATTAAGATCTAGCACTTGGCTTCAAATAATATTTGAATAAAATAGTTTTTAGTTCTTTTATTTCTCATGTATATTATTTTTTTTTGTTCTTAGCATGACAATTTGGGTCAAGGAAAAAATACATTCTTTTTTTAAAAATCGCACATTTTCCTGGAGGTTTGGATAAATTTGAGCTTGTATGCATACACATTAGAAAGTAGTAAAAAGTATGCAGCCTGACCCATTTGCCAGCACGTGATCAGTGGAGATGATGGAGCTGTAAACAATTGGTGTTTTATGTTTGCTGCATGTGCAGGTTGAATTGTTTGTGAATAATCAGGAGGAGGAGGACGGTAGATACAAGTGCGCTTAGTGTTGCTAAATTTGAGGAAATATAAGGGATTGACTGATTTGCAGTAGACATTGGTGAGGTTGAAAATGTACGCTGGATAGTTGAAGCTAGGTGGTCTTGCTCATGCTGAGGTTCTGGCATGAAGATAGTGCAATACGGGGAGGGGGAATCCTTCCAGGTTGAGGTTAAGTGTGTTTAAAGTGCTTCATCAGATCTATATCAGAATAGTACATATGTAGGATCTTGTTTGATGTTATTTGGTGGCTAAACCTGGATGCTTATATCAATCCCTTATATTATAGAGCCATCAATTCCTGAAGGAACGCAGCCCATAAAGAAGAATAAGAATGGAAATGCTCTTCATGACTAATTTTAGAATAAAAATTCATCAGAAGGTCCAGTTGTTGAACGCAGGACAGTTCTAAACAACAAACAAAAACTTGTCTTTTCATCATTTCTTCTAAATCCTGTTTCACCATCTATATTTAATTAGGCTCATCAACTATGTTATGCATTGTTTTCCTTTGTCCCTCTTGCCCTTAATCTGTCCTGTGTGTATCAGATTTTCCAAGCCCTCTTTTCCATTATGTACCCTAGAAATTTCAACTTTTTTCCTGATGTTAAATTTCCTCCTTGTTTCCATTTTCTTTAAAACTTTGTCATTGCTCACATGTTCAGTTCATGGTATCCTCAGCATCCTTCTGTAGAACCACATTTCTGTTGCTTCAAGTCTCTTCTTGCTTTGAGGAGATTGCCCACCATTCACTGTCCTATACGAAGACTGATTTCATATAACAGTTCAGAGTGAACTTAGGATAAACAACAAAAGATTTTCCTTTTGTTTATTTTTTTCCTAAATCATTTCTTTCACCCCAAGCAATGCAGGAGTGCCACTAGTATGCAGGAGGTTACAAACAATGAAAGTGAAAGAAAAAATTGAGTATATTGAAGAAAGGATAAAAGATGAACAGGGTTCAAGACAACAGAAAATGGCAATTGACATTGCATTTAAATTTTTGAAGATTGTCATTATCAGGGAAGCAAGTAAACTGAAGGGAGCTCCACTGTTGGGAAGTGTGAGCAAAGAAACTGTTGGAGTAGAAGTGGCAGTTGCATTTAGCTGTTTGAACAGTGAAAGGGTGGGCCCTAGATGCCAATCTAGTAGCCCGCTTAAATTCATGTAAAGGGGCACCAGGGAAAAAGGCTCATCCGAGCAGTTGCCATGAAAATATTTATAAAGAGAGAGGGAAGTCATGTCACATCTGTGATTAAGTGAACTTGAGATGCCAAGTCAGGATTGATTTCATTGCAGATCCTTTTTTTGGATTCTGTCAAGAACCTTGAGATGAACAGCAGGGACACCAGACCAGATTTGACAACAGTATTCAATGCAAGGATGAATGGTAGATTTGTAAATGTGCAAGATGGACTCTGATGAGTTGCATAAATTTAGTTTGTGTTTTTGTGCAGAATTTTTGGACTGGTGAATATTAGATATATGGCAAAAAATGCAACAGTTAAGGGTGGGATGGGGTCTATACATATTTTGAAATAAGAACAGTTGGAAGTATGAGATGTACATCAAATTCTGAAGCTTGCACAACTTGCTTGAAGTTCCTCATTATTACAGAGCCTGAAGTTCCTATTGGCCCCATAACACTAGATCTTCCTGAAATGTCAGTTCTACTGATTGTCTACCATGAGATAGCGTTCTTTCTCTCAGAACATTAAAGACACCTGCTGTTTGTAAAGTTTGCGCTTCTAATTAAAGATAGCATTCTCCCCCTCCCATTTTATGATGATGATGTGTGGGAACTGCTAACGGTTGGAGCTGGTATTATGGATCCATTTGTTACCGACTCTTTAAAATATCATTGTCTCTTTTCAGTTTTGTAAGCACCCTGCTAGGTAAGAGTGTGACATATAAAAATGTAAATATGCTTATATAATATATACACACACAGTGGCGTATTTTACACCAAGACAATAAGATATATATATATATAAGTTAATTAAGAATCAGAATTAGTTTCTGAAAAATAAAAGTAAGTGTAAACATTTACAATATTCAATCTCTGAAGCCAATCGTCATTGAATTTGGATGCAATTGATGACAAAATACTTGCAAATTTACACACAACTGCAATTTCTTTCTCATTACTACTATGCAAAGTAGTTAAATTTTAATCTGAAATTTATTTTTAATTAAAGGATTATGTTTTTAAATTGTCATGAAGAAAATCTAATTAGGTTAATGGAATTTAAAAGCTTTTTCCCTATAGTTTTTCTGAAATTCTTTTAATGTTCATACACAAAAAAAGTTTAATGCTATGTTTGGGAGTGAAAGAAATGCTTGACAGTCAATTCAAGAGGTAATCTGAAATTGGCTGCCAGATGTTTGTGTAAGCCCCAGAAAAAGAAAAAGGAAAAAAAAAAATTTACTGGTGAAATAAGATTGAAGCAAATGATCTTGAACGCTTTATATGAAAGAATAGAAAATAATAGGTAATTGATTGATGGTATGTGATTTACTCTTTCCACCTTTTATAGATGAAAAGAATATATGTAAAAGTACAGAAGCAGCCAGTCCCAGATATCTTATTTAGTTGGACAAGTCATGTGAACACCTTAAAAGCCAAAGTATTTTACTAAATTACTATTCTTGGCTTTTGCCAAGGTGTTTTCTACTTGATTTCATCCCATCTTTATTAGAAATCCCTAAACCAGTGATAATGCTACCATTGCTTCTATTCCAAAGTATTTTCAGCCTCCTTATGTAGTTTATGGCACTGGCAAAAATAAATTAAAAAAAATTATACTTGTGTAAGACTTTTACTCTATTGACATTTATAGTGAGACATTAAACTCTGTTGACATAATAGGATATAGACTTTTGATCTATTGACATAATAGGATATAGACTTTTGATCTATTGACATAATAGGATATAGACTTTTGATCTATTGACATAATAGGATATAGACTTTTGATCTATTGACATAATAGGATATAGACTTTTGATCTATTGACATAATAGGATATAGACTTTTGATCTATTGACATAATAGGATATAGACTTTTGATCTATTGACATAATAGGATATAGACTTTTGATCTATTGACATAATAGGATATAGACTTTTGATCTATTGACATAATAGGATATAGACTTTTGATCTATTGACATAATAGGATATAGACTTTTGATCTATTGACATAATAGGATATAGACTTTTGATCTATTGACATAATAGGATATAGACTTTTGATCTATTGACATAATAGGATATAGACTTTTGATCTATTGACATAATAGGATATAGACTTTTGATCTATTGACATAATAGGATATAGACTTTTGATCTATTGACATAATATTGTGCTATAGGAAATAAACAATTCAAAAAACCTGAACATAATAAGAAAGAACTCATGAGAAAATTGGTTTTGAATAGTTGCCAAAAGGACAATTATACTAAATTAACCAATTAACTGCAGTAGAAATGACCCTCATTGGCAGTTAATGGGTTAAGTATAACCCTTGTTATTATTATGGCTTATGTTTGAAAGAGTTCTCATGGACATATCTCATCTGCTCATATCAAATCTAGCCAGAACATCTGTCAACTTAGTTACTGTGTTTATTATAAAACTGCAGGTTAAGACAATAACATACACACACACACACAGAGTGTAGACACTGAGGTTAACACCAAACAGCAGCAATTTATTTTATGCTTGGACACTATCTTTAGACTATTTAGTATACCTTAAAATGATATTTTTATCATTTATTTAAAATTTGAGATATATATATATATATATATACATACATACATACATACATACATACATATATATATATATATATATATATATATATATATATATAAAAGGAAAACCTTTCTTTACTGACACATTTCATCCTCTGATGGACTTCAGCAAGGTAAATGTAATGTAATTTACAAGTATTAAATATAATTTTAACATTTGCCTTGATAAAGTCCATCAGAGGACAAAACAGAATGGTAAAAAAGGGGTTTCCTTTTGTCTTTATTGATATTAACTTTTTACAGATATATTTTTATTTATATCTGCATTTTACACACACACACACACACATATATATATATATTCACCATATTTTATAAACAGATGATTTACCACAAAGAAGAGCTGTTTTTAGTTGATTTGCAATGAAACTCATTACCTTGTATCTTTTAAAAGCTTTACAGATGACTGTTTAACAAGTTTTAATGATTAATGTTTCAAACACTACGTTTGTACCAGATGCAGTACAAAATTGGTTTTACCCCCATTTTGGCAAAGTCCCACAAATAATGTATCTGATAAGTATGCCTTAAGTGACCATGGTTATTAAAGAAGTGTCTGTTCAAAGGTAGCTGAAAAATATGATTGAAGTTGAATTTACTGTCCTTTCAAAAAGTAAAAATGCATAGACTAATCCTAAAAGAAACAGGAATTTTTTTTGTTAACAGCATTTATTTATTTTTGGAATTTCTGTTCTCTCAGTAATAATGTATATTATGTAGATAAGAAGCAAAACGTATTTAATGTTCATGAAGAAAGGCCAGACAACCTTGTTGCTTGATTAGTTTTGAGTTCAGTAAATCATATGGGTATTTGTAAAACACCTTTTAAAATCTAAAGTAATTTTTGTTATTTTTGAGAAAGACAAGCAAATTTATCCTTTTAAGAATATAAACATAATATATTAAATATAAGCAAGTTTCAAATGTAAATTTGTTAATTATGTCAATTTTTTGCAACCTGAAATTAGCATAATTATATGCCTTATTCAGAGTAACATGCTTAACTTGATTGTTATAATCACAATATTTCTGAAGATGTTTAAATCAAGCATAGCTGATAATGTCTGGAGGGAAAAGTGACAATCATCAATCCTGTGGAATGATCTCAAGGTAACAGGACAAGTGACTTAAAGAATTGGTGTGCATGAGGCCAAGACAAGTTCCTCAGTAGCATAAATGGTAATGGAGAAATTTTCTGTTTCCATGCAGAAAATATTTGGCATTCATTTACCAAACGGCATGATTAAGATACATGGCCAAGTGTATTAAAGCATATCTGATTTCCTGCCAGTTATGAGTTCAATCCTTGGTTTGGGTAGTGCTGAAAATACACATAGTCTGGTTCAATGAAATAGATTAGAGAGGATTAACCGATACAGAAGTGTCAACAATTCACCCTGTGGATTAAATAAAGAGATTAGTCCAAAATTTCAAGGTTACCAAATATGACAGGCACCTGAAGATGGCTGAAAGCTACCATGAAATATGAGTACAGTTATTTGAATAGAAAGACATAATACACTAAATTTGTTACATTGCTATGTTTAACTTCATATTTAAAATCCTTACTATCTCTTTTGACTGTAGTAAGTTTTTTCCCCTGTTTGATGGCTTCAATCCAAAATACAGACTTGAGTAACACTTTTCATGACATAGTTATAAAATAATGATAAAAAGAACTGAATCTGTTCTTTTTCAGGGTCCCTAAGTTCAGTTCCTATTTTTAGTGCATCACAATTTTAGGGGCAGGATTCAGTTGTCTAAAATAGACAAAACCATTTTGTAGGTAGTCTCTGCATTGAAAAGATAATTTTTAATCAGTGTTACTTTACTACAAACTGTCACAATTAACCTTTTTGGCATTTTAAACTGCTTAAAACACTTACCATAAAATGTAATGCCTCAGTATTTTACATCTATTTATCTATCAAACATGGACGGACACACACACACACACACACACACACACACACACAAACAGTTATTTTCAGAAATCATGATTTATGGTTTCTGAAAATAAATTGAATTTTTACATTCAAGTGGATGTGATCTCTGTAAAACTTTTAGTAGGGATAAGATAAGTGAACATTCAATTTTATTTATTATTAAGGTTCTTTTTCTTTTTTTCCTTTTTTTTTTTTTTTTTTTTTTTTTTTAAATCTGATTCACCTCAAGCAAGGCAGTAAAGCCACTAAAACCAAAGGGTTACAAGATGTGGAAGAATTAGGAACAGAAACATTAATGATTAGCAGAAAGAGAAAGGAGTAATCAGATGGACAGTAGATAGTGATCGACATTGCATTTAAATATTTGCAGATTAAAGTTGGCTAGAAAGCATGGAGCTGGAAGAGAGTTCCACAAGTGAGAAGTGTGAGAAAAGGAACTGTTAGTGTAGAAGTTATGGTTGCATCTATTCAACTCAACTGTAAATTGATGCCAGTCTAGTGCTGCAGTTAAATTCAAAAAGTCTAGGTACCATAGCGAAGATATCATCTGAACAACTACCATGAAAGTATTTATAGAAAAGACAGAGAGACAACCCTATGGTGGCAGGAAAGTGACTGGAGCTGAGCCGCCAGATTAGAACCAATACTATTGCAGATTCTTCTTTGGATCTTATCAAGGAGTTCAAGGTTAATAGCAAGAGCACCAGACCATATGTGATAGCAATATTCTAAGTATGGATGAATTGTAGACTTAGCATTTTATTTTATTTTTATATCAACCACTGTAATAGTGCTTGCATTAAAAGAAATTTAGAAATGCTTTGATTGACCTTGTGTTTTTTTTTTGTTTGGGGGGGGGGCTGTTACAAAGCACAGGCTTTGTTGCTGTTATAAGTTGATGAGTGATGAATTCTTTAAAACAAAAAACAAAGTATCTTGGATGTTGAAAGAACAACTTGATGATTCTGAACAGTATTTATGACATTCTTCAAATATATCTTCAAGAGTTCCTTCAACAATATATTAATCATCTTAGGAGTCCATTCCAGACATTTAATCCTAAACACGGATTCCAGCTCATCATGCGGTGGTTTGCAATTTTCTTTCATAGATACCATACTTAACCTATATTGCACATTTTTCAGTCAGAACATTTTTGTTTATTCAATAGAAACACTTAGAATCTTTTAAATATAGCATCCTGGGTTAGACGATAAGCTCTGTCTGACATCCCTGATCAGGAGGTTTTGAGGAACGTGGGACCACCTCTTAATTGCTGGTGTTCCCAGGTCCACCCTGACCTGGGGTGGTAGCACCTGTCAGGGTTCTAGCTATGGGCAAATAGTTAACCCCCACAAACTGGGGTCAAAGCACTATGAAAGTGTAAAAATAAGTTCTAATAATAGAAATATTTTTATGTAAACAAATTATTACCAGCAATACATTTTTGGAAGAAACATTTCTAGCAATAAAAAATTTGTCGGCATTAAATAACACATTGAGATTGATATGTTACATAATAAACCAAATCAAACCTTTTAAATATATTTTGTAAAAGTTCTTCTTTTCAGCTTACTGCAAACAAACATTCCAGTATAAGTGTTAAAAAAAAAAAGAAAAAAAAAGAAAAAAGTATCCACTACACTATTTACATCTAATGACATTTACATAAATCACCCTCCCCCATTATTTCTTGCAGCAGTTTGTGGCAATATTCTTTTTTCTAGTGTCAGGTGTTCTTGAATTTTTCATTGACGAATAAGATATGATCCGCATTATGACTTTGATAACTGATTTGTCAGCAGCCACCTGTGGCTTTGACTTGTAAATGGGACGCATATGATGTGTATTATGTGACATTTACAACTTAAAGTGAAAATTAATTTCTTAATCCTGGTTGAATTATGCAAGAGGGATCATTTTGTTTTCAGTATTGATCCCCACCCCCACCTGTTTGTGATAAGAACAGATTATTTTTGGTGACTGTGAGAAAAACTGGGGGGGGGGGGGGTAATTTTGATTTATCAATACTACTTTCATGCCTGCCACTTTACTGATGACAAGATGATCAAATTTCAAATCTAAATTGTTGCCCATTTAAAATTCTACATTTATGAGAAAATAGATTCAATTTAAATAGAGCAGAAGTCATACAAATGACCAGTTTATATTCTTTTCTTGTTACTCAAGGGTTGTTAGCAGATAGAAAAAGAAATTAACCCTTGCAATACAGATGTCCATTTTAATTTCATTCATATTGTGTTTATTTATATTTGCATGTGTGCAAGTATTCTACAAAAACAATTGTTTTCAAATACAACTTTCCTTATTGCCAAATAATTTTTGAAAATGTTCAATAAAATCTTATAATTATTTTTTTTTACTCGTGTCTCTGAATTTTATTTTATTACACATCCCAGGGTAGGGATTGACCAGACTGTTGCCTCTAAGTGTTGACTTCTATGTTCACTTTTATATATATATATATATATATATATATATATATATATATATATAAATTACATAATTAAGGAAGAGACAACCTTAAGGTTCCATGGCTATAATTTATTTCTCCAGAAAATATATTTTTCCTGGTTCATCAGAATGTCTTATTTCAAACTCAGTCAAATTGTGTACATACATACACACACACACACACACACAGAGGGTAGCAATAAAGTCACTATACAGTTACTTACAATAACAGTTAAGACAAATCAATTAATCAACAGTCCAGAAATTATTATTAAAATGGTTTTGGTTAATAACAGTAAAATGCTATGGTAAATAATAGTAAATTAATTACTGATACTGTCCAAACTGTAAGCCACCTGCTGCTTGCCTTTTTCTCTTATAAGTAACTGTATAGTGACTTTATTGCCACCCTGTGTGTGTGTGTGTGTATGTATATATATATATATATATATATACACACACACACACACACATGTAATATTACATACACATATACAAAGTCACACAGTGTGTAACAGACAATTATTTGACACAAAACCATAAGTATGAGGCTATCCAATGAAGTTCAAACTCATTTCTGTCATCATATATGAGACCAACTTGCTAAGCATTACAAGAAAAAGAATAAATTTGAAACTCACAAGACTTCAATTGGCTTCCTCTAATTATTTGCTTCATGAAATCTTTGCCTAACACATTTTAAATTCACTTTAATAAGTTTTTCACAATAAGTTTGCTCTCTTGTCCAATTAAAATTTGTATTTCCCTGACACATTCAGACAAACATCATTTTTTTATGTTATTTCTTGTATGTCCTTCTCCTTGGGAATAATATCAAAGTTTAATTGCGGGAATAGTTCATAAGCTGTTACCGATTGTTCTCTGTAAAATAGCCACAATGGAAATAGAAGTAGTAAATTCTCAATTACTTTATTCCCTTACCAACGAGAGACAAATACAAAAAATGTATTTGGCTCCTGGCCACTCATCTGTTTATATAACACTGGACAAGGTAACTTATGTCTGCCTGTGAAAATCCACCACCCATTATCTAATGAGACCTTCCATTTCCTCTCTACATTCTCAAAATTATAAAATTTGTTTTTTTTTGTTTTTGTTTTTTATTCAAGTTGGTGACAATACATTTTGCTCTATAACTTCTTTGATATGTAAAGAAAAAAATTAAGTTCAACTGAGTTATACAGAAAATATCAAAACAAAATTGTTTGCAACTTATCCACAATTTTACTTACAAATTTCAAGTGTATTGCATCAGCTGATAAGATTTCCTAATGAAAAGGACAATACAATGGCCTGTTCATTCACATGACCTTTCAAAAAAAAAGATTATTTACTGACTGGTTTATTATGAAGAAATTATGATTCATTTGAAACAAGTATTGTGTTTTAGTAACAATACAAAATGGATTATTACAAAAGATATGGGGAGGTAGAGGTAATGATTTAACTGATAAATCTTTGTAATTTATTGTAGTCATAAAACAAAAATCCCAGCTTAAAAGAAGCCAAAACAAGAATGGCAAAATTGACCTTATATTTCTACATCCTATTAAGTAATTTTCAAAAACTTAAATATAAAATTGTTTCTAATATTTTATTAGCCATTTGCTGCTTTTGCACCATTATTTTTTTTTCCAAAATGAGGCGAGTTTTCCAAATGTTAAATTTGAGTTGCCCACTTGAAAAGCTTTGTGTTTCTCTTGATAATTTTCAGTCTTTACGATTTGTTAGCAAGGTTGACAATGTTAAATACTCACAAATATTACTTGTCCAGAAAGTGCTTCTGTTGATAGTTAAAATCTTTCAGAAGGCAATACAGCTATTTATATGTTACATACTTTTAAGTAAGTATATCAATAAGTTCCTATACTATTGATAAGAACAAAATCATTTATTTTACATTAAAAAAAAATACTTATAGTCTCCTTACTTGTTAAGACACTTAAACTAATCAGTCTCTGTTAATCACATACACTGAACATTATACAGTGGAAATTTCAGATCAAAATTCAATAACTGTGCTAGGCTTGAGTGCATTAGAAAAGCTGTGAATAACCTGCCTAATGAGTTTCTGTAAATGATTGGCAGAACAAGGATTAAGGGGGTTAACAAAAAGTCGAACCTTACTGAAAGCTACAAAAGACAGGAAATCATGGAGAGACATGACTGTCTGCATCCTGATGGTACAAAGAATATGAAAGAAATGCTCGGCTCTGTATTTGTTGATCATCTCCCTTCATCCAGTGAACACTTCGTTGATTTGGTTTCATGTGACATAGCAGCAGACTGACAAGCATATATTTTGTATTAAAGGTTTGTTTTCCAAGTATATTTTAACGCAAAAAAAAAAAAGGAACTTGGTAGTTCATGACTCGTGTAGATATTTATCTAAAATTATCTGCATCTTATTTTTTGAGTTCCCAATAGAATTCTTGGAGAATTTATTCTCTAGGCATTAAATTATGGCACTTTCTCTAGGAAAAAAAATTTTGTCTATATTGGAGGAAGTGTTTCTATATATGGAAAATTTTTTTTTTTTGTTTTTCATAAAGTGGTGTTCTCCTTAATGAGTGTGACGTCCTACACATGGCAGCTGCTGATCCAGGGTCTTGTCCTGGTAGCGGCGCCACTTGAGACACTGACCCCGAGTGGGTGACATGATTTTGCAATCACGACACCGTATGTGAGTCAGTCTAACCCTGGGACACCCGCTGAAGTCCTGATCACGACGACAGATGTGACACTCTAACCCTGCTGGTTACCATGGCATCGGATGTGAGATTCTAACTCCTGTCTTGGTCGCGATTGATGTCTGGTTAGATACGGCATCAGCTTTGTCATCCCCAGCTCGCCTCCAACATCTGGTTACCGAAGCAACTACTTTGATCACAGTCCAACCTACCCACGTTGTGATTTGATCTTAGGTTGTCGAGATCAATCAGGCGTCGGGCCGTAGTGTGAGCCGAATCCGGGTCAAAGGTGATGCTGCACAAATGAATGTAGAAGAAAAATAAATAAAGGAACAATTCAAGGAGTTCGAATGTTGTTAAGGAATAACAATTTACTTTCTATCTGTTTGTTGGATACAGGAGTGCGTCTCTCTCTCCCAGCCCACGTCTATGGATTGTGATACTTTTGCGTTTCTTTGCAAGTTTTGGTATCTAAGTTGTGTTTCAATAAACAGCTTTTGGTATCTTCAATTGATATTTGTTAAAACTGGCTTTGGTGGAAAAATCTAAGTCGGACTTCACTGAACTGTTCTTGGCTAGAAGTCTAAGTCGAAAGGCGTGGAATTCGTGTGGTCACCTGCCGCGAGGCTTATTCTTAACTGCCAACTCACTCGAACTTTTTGGAACTGCAACTATTGAACTGCCTGAACGCCCGGGGACGTTCGTTTATATGGACGTCGACCAAAACCCGGTGTGGGGCCGGACACAGTCTGGGTTCTACGATAATTTCAAATCCCCAATAAGGATTTTCTTTGTTTTCGGACAGGAAAATTTATCACTTTCCATTTTTGGAAATCTATCACTCTTTGTTTAGAGGGTTTCTCCCCCTTTCGTGAGGAGAGGTCGGAGGAGAATTACCCTCCTAAAACTCTTCCTCTTCATACCAGTACCTCATACCAAACCCTTCGAGGGGTGTCAACAACAATTCCCTTCCTTCTCATATCTTCACCTTCTGTGAGGAGAGATCTGTGGAGAATTATCCACCTAGGCTTATCCTTAATCACATTGGTATCTCACACCAACCTCCTCGTGGGCGTCAACAAGTTTCTCCTTCTTTACCATATTTTTCACCTCTGCCTATCACTTCATGCTACCCTGGTGTCGGTGTGGCTAGGCTGGTGTTAGCTTACATTGACACTCCAAGGGGAAAGAAAAGGAATTATCTCCTTGAAATTCTTTCCAGACATCATTCAAAATCCTTATGAATCCCACATTGCCACAATTAAAAAAAATTATTTTTTCGTTATCGGTCAAAATACTTTTAGACCTCACAGAATAGACTGACCGTAATCTACATAGGTGAAAAGTTGTTGATTTTGGGGTCATGTATTTGGGTGAGTAAAATAAAATTTTCTATCAAGTGTAGGCTTGAAATAGTTAAATATTTGGATTCTACACTTCTTATTTGCCCTACATACCAAATTTCAGAAATATTGAAGGCATGGAAGTATTTTTCCTTAATTTTTTACAAAACACTGAGATTCAGCGATGTTGCGCAGCCTTAATTTAGAGGCAAAATAGGAAAATTATACAACCCCACCTTAAAATTGGAACGAAAAATAATTTGGCACCCTTTCCTAACTCATGAAGGGGAACATTTGTACCAAATTTCAAGTAATTCGGTGACGGTGGGTGCAGATTTCAAATTTTTGCTGGTGTTTTGACATGGAAAGGTAAATAATAAATATTACATTGTACTTGGTTCACATATTTCTATAATTTTGTAAATAAACATTGCCGATGGAATTAAGTGTATACAGTAACAAGAATGTCAAGGGAATAACTGTCCTTTTGACACACCCATTATTCTTTTGCAGGCACAAAGTTTAAACATTGCTGATTTTGCATATAAACTAATGATAATAACTAAAGCAACATCATTGCTTTTAAAATAAGAAAATCCAAGAGGAAAGGAAATGAGGTTAAAAAAAACTAAAAGTTTTTAGCAAAATTTCAGATTTGGGGATTGTTTTTAAAAAAAATATAAATAAATAAAAAATCTCATTTTAAGAATTCTAAATTATCCCCTAATGATGAAAATAATCACCTGCACTTTATAGATGCTTTTTTTTTTTCTCCTTTACCCATTTGTAAAAGATCATATAGCAAATTTCCTGACATATAACACTCATTTTCCCACTCCTTACTTCCAAAATCCCTATAAGGAGGTTATGGGTTTATGTGACTGGTACTCATACACTACTGCTTACACGAATGACCCAGAAAGGAGCCCAGAATAGAATGCTACATATATCCTATAGTGGAAAACATGGAACATTTATTTTTGCAGATTTTTAAAAGCCAAAACGATTAAATTTATTCTGAGAAAGAATGATAAAAATATGTGGCTATGTTTCTTCACTTAAGGTAGTAGTTCATTTTAGGTGACCATCTGTGTTCAAGATTTGATCATATTTCTGATTAGTAATCAATGCAGTCTTTCACTGTAGTGTGACACCAAGCCGTCAGCCTGTGGTCAACTCTCAGTCGCGGCGCGAAGCTGTAATGTTTCTTCTACCGGCATGTTGGGGTTGACTCTTTGTCGCTGCCACTAGTCTGTGTCTCGGTCGATTGGTGGTCATCATTACTCAGCGAAATTCCCTGGTCAGGATACCAATATGGGACAATGGCCCGTCTAGGGTCAACGTCTGGTCATCGATGTTAACGGCTTCACCAGCTGTACTGGTTCAATACCAACTCTGTCGTTCCCAGCTCACTTGCAACGTCTGGTTACTGGAGTAACTGCTTCAATCTCAAGTCTAACCTACTCACATTGTGACTTTGATCTTAGGTAGACGAGATCAATCGGGCGTCGGGCCGTAGTGTAAGCTGAGTCCAGATTGAAGGTGGCATCGCACAAGTGCAAAGAAAAATAATAAATAAAAGAAAAACCCAAGAGGTTGAAGTATGTTAAGAAATAACAATTTAACTTTATCCTTCTGTTATATACAGGAGTGTGCATCTCTCCCAGTCCGTTTCCTACGAAATGTGACACTTCTATGTTTCAAGCAAGTTGGTATTGTCAGTCAACTAATTTAGTTTTTAGGTGTTGGCTTGGCTTTGTTCGTCAGTATAACTTGCTATTGGTAGGATAGGTGAAGTCGGCGGTCATGGAATCTGTCAGCTTCTGCAAGACAACACTTTGTTAAGCTCTGACTCTAACTCCAAAACCAGCTCAACTGTGTCTCCAACTCGAACTAACTGCAACTAACTGCCGAACAACCACAGGATGTTCATTTATATGGGTACCGACCAAAACCCGGTTTGGGCCAGACGTGGTTCTCAGTAAATCTCTGTTTCTAACAAGAAACCTCTTTGTTGTCAGGCCAGGAAAATTGATTACTTCCCATTTTTGGAAAATTAATCACTTTCCATTTCGGGGGGAGGTCTCCATCATCCGTGAGGGAATGTCGGAGGAGGGCTATCCTCCTAGACTCTTTCTCTCTCACATTGATATCTCATACCAATCCCTTCAGTGGGTGTTAACAATTTCTCTGCCTTTCTCATCCATTCACCTCCGCCTATCACCCATGCTACCACCCGACCAATGATATCTCGGCCGTGTGGGTGTGGCTAAGCTGGCCTCCTTAAAATTATAATCCAGAATCTTTTACAAAATTCTCCTTTTTCCCATCGGCCAAAATTTTTACAAATTCCATATTGCAAATTAAATTCCTATCATATCTTTTTGCCACCCAGAATTCACTTAGCCAGCATTCTCTACTGACCCATCAATCACTGTTAAAGTTTGCCATCTAGTCCTTTCATTAAGTTAGCTTTATAATAGAAACCTTCGCTTGTTAAGAAATCAAATTCTTTTATCTCGCCACATCTCAATTCTCCACTCTATTTTCTGTCTCATGCCGAAAGTTTACATACACCATATCGCTATTCAACATCTCAGTGTCTGAATTGACACATTTATAAGGTAAATAATAACAAACCCCTTACCTATGTCAAGACAATGCCAAAATTTTATAACCGCCACATTGCTTCTCTCTTGTGATAACATAAAAATAAATAAATTATATCTTGGAAAGATAATTAACATTGATTCTCCCTGTCCCATATCTGCAATCGTCTCAAGCCAAAATTTTTATGACCAGCACATGGTTTGGCTGAAATCTTCATATTTGCCTTTCTTTCTATCTCCCTCGGCGAGACATAAATCAACTTGACAAGACCTCACACATGGCTTTTCCACGGGTTTACTGTCTTTTGTGGAAAGTATTTTTTTTGTAAATAAAATCTTTCTTTTAACGTCGATCAGTCTATCTTTCGTGATAGCTCTTTTTCACTTTAAGTCTTTCCTGTTTTTAATTTCTATGATTAATTAGTTAGCCAATTACCATAGCTAAATAGTGTCACAGTAGCATGTGGTTTGTCTGATCACTTAACATTTCTGTTTCTGACAGAAATGGCACAGAATAAGTCAAGAATAACTGGTCTCAGCTTAACTTAGTATGGTATGAAGCAAAATTGGACGAAAAGAATGTGTTGTACTAATCTTCCAAGTAGATACCTATGCCTACCATAAAAATTGTTAATTTGGGGGAAAAATGCTTTTAGGTGGAATTGAACATCTGCCATAGACATACTCTTGACATTTACAAATCTTTTTGATATTTTATGTATTTGTTTCATTGTTAGTTACTTAAATTAACTTACTTTGATAGGTCATCTAATTGGGTGGAAATTGAAGGAAAAAGATGGGAGACATCCTTGAAAATCAATTTAATCTTTGTTTTGAATAGTACCAATAAGAAATGTACACCTGCCTCAGCCATAAGACAGGTGCAAATGCATTAGCAATTTCTTCTTGGGTTAATAAATTGGTTTGTACTATAAATATTGCTTTGGTAAGAGGAAGGAACTTGGTGTTCAGCAAGAGATAATGACAACAAATCTGCTGCTTCAAATGTAATTCAGTGGCTTACAGCCATATTGCATTGAAACACCAGTTCTCGTACAATCGCCAAAGTTAAACAATGTGACACTTTATTCCTATATAACAATTTTGAAACGATTTAAAAAAAATAAAATAAAAATTATGTTGGGTTGATTTATTTTCATGAATAAATGCAACTTTTAATTTTTTTTTCTACAAAGTCTGGTGAATATTTATAATTTTAAGAATTTTTCTCCACCTTTTTTTATTTCTCTTCCGTATAAGTTTATGAACTTATTTTCATTTTTTTTTTTTTTTTTAAATTAAATACTACTGTAATTATATAACCTTTGATATATTTATTCAATTGAAAATATCAACATGTTATATATTTTAAATACTTGAAAATTATAGTAATAATTTTTTTCTTCTTTTTAGCCCCCAGCTCCTAAAAGAAAGATGCGCACCATCTGTCCATCAGTTCCAAAGAATGCTCCAAAGGAAGCAACCACATTGCTTGTTCGAGAATGTCTTAAGACCTACAGCAGTGATTGTCACATGATATATTTCAAATACAGTGGATACTCAGGAAGTTATCAGCAGTTGCCAAAGTGAGTTGACCAGAATTTCTTTTCTTCGTTTCATTTTAAAGAATTTCACTAAATTTTAGTCACCCTTTAAAGTATTTATCCGATGGGATTGGTGAATATTATTTCAATATGTTTGTTTTACACATAACTTGATTTTGAGCAAGAAATCATCAGATTATATATAAGCTAGACAATATTTCTTACCACAATATTTTTTTCTTTTACATTTTTATGAGTTTACTATTCATTGTGTATTGAATATTGTTACCACATCTGCTTTGGTATTTCTGCTATATATCTAGAAATTCTTGACAAAATCTGAAGAAGAATCTGAAATGTTATGGGTCCTAAACCTGGCATTTCAGCTTCAGTCACATTCCCATTGCCTTATAATATAGCTTCCTTGTGCCTTTTCTATAAATATTTTCATGGTAATTGTTCTTATGAGCTTTTGTATTTGGTACCGTGCCTTCACAAATTTAAGTACAGTACTAGATTGGCAGTTAGATCTTGCTAAATGTAACCATAAATTCTATTCTAAGGATCTCTTCTCACCTGGAAAACTCTCTTCTGTTTTTTGACCTTACTGTCAATCTTAAAAAATTTAAATTTATCGTCAATCATTGTTTTCTGTCTCCTTAAATTCCATTCTTTTATTGTCGTTTCTCCTCAATAAGGTTTCTTTCTCTTTAAGTAACCCCTTGTGTCTTTGGCTTTATTACATTGCTTCGGGTGAAATGATTAAAAAAAAAATTAAAATAAACCAAGGTCATCTTGTTTACAAATTTTGCAAAGAAGAAAAAAGTTGTATTATATTGCATATATAGGTAGTATTATATCAAAAGATAATCCATATTTAATTTAATCTAAGTTCAACTTAAAGGATTAAGAAATAAAACATTTCCTTATATCTAAGTTAATCCTTAAAATTATGTATTAAATCAGCTTTATGGTTATGTTCATGAGTTTAAAAAAATAAGGCAGCACCACTTTGTGAAGAATTTGTCTGAGTTAAACATGCAAAAGAAACCTAGTGGACATGATGACAAGTAATTGTATATAAAACTTGGAACTATTAAACCTGTTGCAATATTGAATTAGTTGGATGCTGCTCCGGATAGCGCCATTTACTGCCATTGATATATGCAATGAACTTAGTTTTGCCTCTACTATGTATCTGCAAAAGGTATTTTTGCATATTAATAACCTGTTTAGGTAAAACATTTTGGAAATAACCAGATTTGAGAAATTCTAAGATACATGCTAAAAATATTTTACCTAAACAATCAACATGTTTCCGATAAATTGATGACACTGTATTAATACGTACCTGCAAAATCATATTATTAGCCTCTTTCTTTTCCTTGTATATGCCGTGCCCCTTCAGGATGTTGGCAATCATGGCTCTCCACAATTTCCTATCCTTTGTAGCTTTTGTCTTTTTGCTATCTCTTCCAAACTCTGCGCCACCATCCGTTCACTCAAGCTTGCCGGGTAGATTGTGCATTACTTACCTTCAATCTGTCTTGTGAGTATCAAATATTCTAAGCCCTCTTTCCTCATTATGTGCCCCAGAAATTTCAACTGGCTCTTTCTGATGCTAAATATAAGTGTCCTTTTGAAAAGGTTTTAATGCTTAAGTCAACATTCACCAGTATTATAGGATTTGTGATACTGAGTTATTAAGATGTTTAAAATCTGAAAAAGATTTATTTATTTTACATCTTGTTACTGTTAAATTATCAATAATTTGTGAAGTTTTGCTACATTGGTGTTATTCAATGGTGGCATGTAAAGGGAGTAAAAAGATTCTTGCTTATCAATACATTTTTATAAAGTTCAAATTATTCTTACTCATTTCGTCAAAGAGACTTGGCATCACTGTATTGTTAATGAACATAATTAGTGAATGAAGATAACTCTAGTTTATGCCCTTGGGGTAGAAAAGGCAGAGTTTACAAAGGAAGACATCCACCATTTTGGATTTAAGCTGGACTATGTGTTGCTATTAGTGAAATGTATTATTGAAGGATAATATATATGACTGGGTTGTCGAATTTGTGAGAGGAAACACATTTATATGGTTTGTTAATATTTAACTTTTTAAAAGTCACACTTATCACTAACATGTTTAATGAAATATCTAGATAAGCTTTACATTTTTATAAATGGATATCATTTTATAAGGAATGACTGATAAATCAGGATAGTGAAACAATTCACCAGGTTTTGTAAGATTACAAACCTCAACTGGTTGGAAAGTTGTCCAAATATTAATATTTAGTCAGTTTAATGTAGCACAAGGCTACCAATGAGGAGCACTAAGGGAGGATTAAATTCATGCCTTAAGTAATAATCTGTGACACTAGTATTATGCAATTCAGTTAAAAAACTTTAAAAATAAATGAATTGAACACATGCATGTGATTTTATATATATATATTGCATGAATCATTCATACAAAAAGTAGATTATTAAAAAATGCACCCTCTTAAATTTTCAAAAAAAATTCAGCCTTAGCATTGCGACTGCACGCTCCAACATTTCTTATCCGTTAACAATAACACATTTATAAAAAAACATATTTCGATTCGTATTTGATCTTTCGTGTCCCGTTACTATCTGGATTTACTAAAAGACAAATTAATTTCCATGCCTGAGGATGGCTGTATGAACAGCTGAAAGGACTAGCAGAACAAAAAAAGACCTTATACAATTTGAAGTTATTAAAAACAAGGATCATAACATTCATTGAGAGGTTCGTGGGTTAATGGAACTTTAATAAATTTGTTTGCGAAGATGTTTTTCGCCGCCATTTATATCATTAACTTTACGAATCTACTTTTTGTATGAATGATTCATGTAATATTAATTGAACTGCACCACATATTTGATATATATATATATATATATATATACACACACACACACACACACACTTGCTAGTATGCGTATATATGTATGGAGAAGGAAAATGTGTGTGTGTGGAGTAGCGGATAGTGGCTAGGATTGAGGAATCGGAGAGCCTAGTTCGAATTCGAGTTGAATCCATTACATTCACTTACGTGCTAATACCTTTGGGAAAGGTATTAATCCTCTTTTCCCCTCTAACTATGGGTAAATAGCATGATAGACTGGGTTCTATCGACTTGGATGGCACCTGGTCTAAGAGAAAGACAACTCTGAATTCAAAACGTGCAGAGGGTCGTTTGGGGACCTTGTGGCACACAGTGCACCAGGTCTCTGTATTCAGCTCTTCAAAAAGTGTGGTTTGTTCTGCATAAAACCTTCACCACTAAAATCAAATCTTATTTGCTGGTGACTGGGCTGTCAGTTCCTAGGAACTGAGCTGCTTGACCCTCATACATCGAATATAATGGGAGTCGACATCATATATGCACACACACACACACACACACACACACACACACACACACACACACAAAAATGGGGAAAGGTTTAAAAGGATAGAGAGGACATGAAAAGATAAGAACGAAACCCCCGTTCCTTTCCCTTTTTCTGACCAATCCTAATTGTTTTATTACCTCTTCCGCAAAGGAATAGTTTTCTGCCAGTGTAGAGAGTAATTTGGATTACTGTCACACATGAAAGATAATGACAACATAAAACAAAGAAAATTAATTCCTTTAAATAATATGTGGAAATAACCATTCTTCGCCTGATGATAGTCAAAAGACTCAAAACACATGTAGCAAAAATATGGAAAATAATGTATGATATATATAAAAAAAATTCACATTCTAACCAAAAACATTTGCAGTTTCTCTTTAAAATATATATATATAACCTAACTAACTGTGCATAAATTAATTAATCCACAAAAAAGATTTTCTACACTAAACTAAAAAATATAAAACAAACTCTTAAAAACTTTCCTAACTATATTGTTGATAAACAAATAAGATGCTCCATCAGAGATTTTTATACTAAACAAATAGAATATATTACTTGTTCAACTAACCCCAAACATATCAAGCTTTTATATTGCAACCACATACATTCTAATTATAAACAAGATGAAAATATCCTAAAAAAATTAATAAAAACTAATATATCTACTACAGATCCTAGTAAAAAAAAAAAAAAATTATATACTACACTAAATCTACTATATCTAATACAATCATTCGTAATAACTCTTCTCCGCCAACTAACATGTTGCAGATAACCAACATAGTTTATAAATGTAAATGTCCTCTGAGAGATTGTATCTCATCGTAAAAATAATATTTATGTTGGATAAACTACAACAACATTGTCATGGCAGCTAAGTTTTCATTTGAATAATATGTCCAACGTATGTAAATATTAAAAACATACCCGTTCACATTCGCAAATCAAAAAAAATCCTCGTTAAAAATACGTTTATACTTTCTTGTGAAAAGAATAAACATGAACTAAAAATTCTCGAAGCTATCTATATTAAAAAATTGAAAGAAATCCTTAATAAAATTAATTATGTATACTGCACAAATGCTTTAAAATATGTACAATAGATAGTTTGAAATGCCAAGGTTTGCACTAATAGTTTCTCTTTTTACTACTCATTTCATAAAAACCACCATACTTAGTTACTGCTCCCTTCTTTAACGGTTCCAGCAGTCATATACTGACGCAGCATTCCTCACTCCACTTGTAAGAAATTTAACTTTCAGAGAACACAACAATTCTGTCTTTGACAATAATGAACTCTACAGTATTTATTTTGTAATAAACAATACCCTGATGATAAGATTGCTATGTCAAAAGTACTTGGAAATAAGAAATATGTATCAACATGGCTATTTTCTCTTCTCCTTCAATAATGACACCAAAAAGCTTATCTTTGAATATGAAAGGATCCTATTGAAAATAAATTGACAGAACAAGTCTAAATTATTCAACGAATCATGTTTCAATATATATATATATATATATATCGTTCATCTATGCTTTGAATATTGCTGCCACGTTGGTCTACTCCTGCTACAGATTCTTGATAAAATCCAGATATGAATATTGGTCCTGACCTGGAATTTTGACTTCAGTCACTTTCTCACCACCATAATGTACCTTCCTTGTGCCTTTTCTATAATATTTTCATGATAATTGTTCTGATGAACCTCCCTCGGTTGTACCTAGACTTGATGAATTTCAGCACATTTTTAAAATTTAAAATTTTTAACTTGATTAGTGGCAAAGTCTCATTAATTTATGCTTGAAATAATGTAACTAAGTTTTATATTAAGAGTTTCTTCTTTTGCACTTTTCGCTTGTGGAACTCTCTTCTGGTTTCTTGCTTACCAGTCAACTTTGACCTTCAAAAATGTAATGTTAATCATTATCTTCTGTCTTTTTAATACCTGTGCTTTTATTGTTTTCTCTCCTTAGTAGGTTTTTTTTCTTCTCATATTCTCTAACACTCAGTAACTCTTTGTGTCTTAGTGACTTTATAACCTTGCTTAGGATGAAATGATTACAAATATATAACAACATAGTTCCGAAAAGAAGAGAAATATCTATTTATGTGATTAGCTTTTCTAGACGTGTATAATGCAATACATGGTTTGGTTGAGACTAAAATGTTGGTTGCCCATGTGACACATGTGGTATACCTGAAGTTTGAGATCCACCAGACAGTGTTGGTAAAGAGAGAGAAAAAAGAGTTTATCCCCTTTCCTTTTATAAAGCTGTGTACAATACCACCTCGTGGATGTTAAGGGAAGTTCTCTGGCAGACAAAGTGGGGTAATACCCCATGAGCTTGTTAACCATTGCTCTTTGCAGGTTGATCTGTACTGATCATTCTTCATAAATGATAAATCAAAAAAATACTAAATTTGACAAAATAGAAAAACAAAATTTTACATTTGTATAAAAAAAAAACAAACCTTGATAATAAATTATATTAGAAATGAATGCAGTAAGCTGGCTGAAAAGGAACATAGATATGATAGAATAAAAAGAGTGATATGCTGGGAATTGTGCAAATATATTTGATTAAACAAATGAATTCAAGAGAAACAAGTTCATGAATGAGGAGAGATTGAAACCGTGAAGAAATCAAATCCTCTTGGTTTGTCATTAGAAGAGTAATAAGCTTTTATGAGAACAACTTAAGGTATTTTATCCAAAAGATGGTCCAAACAGGAAACGATGATGTCTTTGTTTCCAGAAAGCCAATTCATTCCGATAACGCAATGGGAATTTGAAACCTAAGCCAATTAGAGCTTACACAAAAAATACACCACTTTCTCTCTTTTTTTTTTTCTTTTTTTTTGGACAGTGATTATTTTTCTTTTCTAAGTGGGATTCTAAACAATTAATTACATCTTCTCCTGAATCTATAGATGTGGATATTAAACAGATCAGTGGTTGCAGAATATTGAATGATCTACGGCTACAGGAAGACAAATCATATATTGATTACAGGATGTGAGAGAAAGGAGCAAGATAAACAAGTGGATTAACTGTAAATCACTTAAATAAAAAAAATAAGTTAGTAAATTAAAAAAAAAAAACCCTAAAATATTCTGAAACTTGAAGATCCAAGCAAAAATACAGAGAATATCTGCCATATCAGAAATGTAATTGTGACAGCAAGAGAATTCTCCCAACCCCAAGGGAAAAATGTCAGGAACTGTGAATAATTATGATGTATAACATAATCATATTAATTGATGCACACTCTCTGTTTAGCATATCTCTTTAAAAAGTAGGTAACCATTACTCTCCATAGCTTCCTGTCTTTGTTCTCAGCAATATTGACTCATTTATCTCTTTTTCTGTGATTCTTCATCCTTTTGATTTAACTCGTCCAATGTTTCTTGCTGCTTTTTATGCCTTTGATGTGTTTTCTGAGTGTTAAATTATCCAAGCCTTCTTTCCTCATTATGTGCCCTCAGAATTTCATCTGCTTCTTTTTGATTGTTAGCAGTACTTTGTAATATTATCACATGCTCTCTTTGCTATTCTCAACTTTCATCAGTAAAAAGGCACATCTGTCACTGTTTTTCTTTTTTTTTTTTTTTTGTTGTTGTGTTTTTTTGTTGTTGTGTTTTTTTGTTGTTGTGTTGTGTTTTTTGTGTTGTGTTGTTTTTTTTGTGTTGTGTTGTGTTTTTTGTGTTGTGTTGTGTTTTTTGTGTTGTTTTTTTTTGACAAAATTATGCTATTTTTACTGTTATGCAAGAAGTTGGATATCACATAGCAGACTAACACTTTATTTCTTGTTGTTTAATGTTGTTGTTATTCCTCTTAGCAATTTTAGTTCCAGAGAAATGTTTTTCACTGTTCCTTGGCACCTGTGATGACACTTTCTATCATCAGATTGTTGAATGTCTAAACTTGTTTAATTTTCATGTATCCAAATATGTAATTTACATCTGAAGAAATCTGTTCTGCTCACCATGATGTATTCAGTTTTCTTATAATTAAAAATCAGTCCTTTTTTTCCATTTCATCAACTACTTTGTTATATAATTCTTTACAATGTACTGGATACCATTTCAAAAATCTCTAATGGAAGAAACTTGAAGAATTAGACTCAGTGTTGAGATTGTCTAGAGACTAAAGCAATGATGAGGTCAGCAAGTCTATAAAGGAGATTTTAGAAGACTTTTGGTAACTTAATTCATGGCAATGGCCAGAGGCACTTGATGAGAACATGTCCCTGTTGGGTTTGTAAAATTTGCCTGCTCCTATATAGAGAGATTGGTCACATGATCTTAGACAGTCTCTTATTGGTTAATAAAACCATGTGGGTTCAGAAAAAGTTGACCACCACCAGAGAAGGGACTGGACCTGCTCCAAAGTAACAATTCTTTCTGCTGCTAATGGTACCAGTTGCCAAGGGTTTTAAAGGTACAAGCTATCTAGCCCTATTTCACTCCACCAGATGTGTAAGTCTACCTGACATATTCTCTGTATATAGGAAAGGACATTGTGTTAACCATTGTATTCACATTCAGGTGTAAATAAATATCTTTATTACATGTTTATAAAGTATTCTTCTTATTTGTATCAGTCGCAAAGTAAAGTAGGACTAGCATAATACCGCAACTAAGTTTATCATTAGTTTTCTATGTAGCTATTCAGAAGTAAATCTTTATTTATATCACTATTTTTTATCACTCACCTTTTGAAATACTTGCTCCAAATTCATTTTCCTTTTTAACTTTTTTAATATCTTGTTAAAACTTTAGCTAAAATTTTTATACCTGTGTCACTTAATTTTTCTAAGCAGTTGTTATATATGTGGTGGAAGTTGTAACCAAACTCTTCTCAATGTGGATTAAACAACACTTGTTTTCTGTGAATGGAATTGTACCCAAGAGGAACTGTAACAAAAAAAAAAACTACTGGTTACTTGAACCTTAACCCCTCTCTTCCATTTATATGTGTACAACATTTTCTGTGAGAGTAGTCTTCATTAACCTTTCAACAGAAATTGGTTTCATGTTTCTCTGTTCTATTCTGACCTTTGACAATTTCTGCATGAAAAATCTTCAGGTTCATAAGTTTTATTCCAAAAATAGAGTTCCATCATTTTTTAGAGAGAGAGAAAACTTAAAAAGAAAAACAAGGAAGGTGTTTTTATTATTATGAAGTTAAGTTTAATACTCTTATGTACTGGAATATTTATTTTCTCTCATATCCTGTAACCACTATATATCCATTCAACATCCTGCAACTGTCAATCATGTAATTGTTTAAAATATCACCTGGAAGAAAAAATAATCACTGTTCAAGGGGAGGGGGGTTGTACATACTGCTACTACTTTTATATGCTGTATCTTTTCAAGACATGGGCAATCATGGCTCTCCATAACTTTGTAGTTCTAATCAATGTTTACCCCCCAACTTTACCATTCTTCTCAGTTCTTGATTTGCCATCTATTTACAAACACATTTAATAGGTTATTTGTTTTTTCCCTCTGCTTCTCTTTATATACTTTAAGGGTTATATTCTCCAAGCCCTCTTTCCTCATTATGTCACAGAAATTTCAACTGTTTTTTCTGAATGTAACTATCTGTTCTTTTCATTCCCATTTTCCTTAAAACTTCCTTGTTACTACTCCATCCATGGTATTCTCAGCATCCTACTGGAGAATCACATTTCTGTTACTTTATGAACCTACCCGAGAGGAAGGACTTGATAATTGTGAAGACTCTTCCAGAGATGCCAGAGCTGGAGAGTTTGTGTAGCAAAGTTCTAAAGCCTTTGCGATATCTAAGGCAATCATCTTGTGATGATGTTGCCATAGAACGCTTCACAGAATCTGAGGTTAATGACACTCAAAACATCAGCAGTGGATCTCGAGGAGTAAAACCTATACATGGTGTGTGATTGTTTCTGATTCAACGATGATCAACTATTGTTGATAATAGAATGAACCCCTTTTATCTACAAAGGTCGTGTTCTTGTCCTATTCTCCATGTCTACGGTTATCTTTTCTTGTTCTCTTTTTAAACACTTGAAGAAGGTCAGAGGGCATAATGGTTGAAATGTAATAACAACAACAAATATGATGATATTAGTTAGAATGTAAATAAGGCCTCATCTCAGAAATTCATTTTAAGATAATTTTGATAAATTCATCATACAAAAATGTATTTTGATATTTACTTAGCTTAATCTGACACAAGGCTATAAGTTTGGAGCACCAAATGAGGACCAAATTTAGCATAATAATAATAATAATAAAGATCTGTGCTCTACAATGAGGATCCTCAAATTATTTACTTGGCTTAGTCTGGCACAAGGTTATGAGTGAAGAATCCAATAAAAAGAACTACCTTGGTTATTTTGGAATCAATTCAGTGACCATCATTTATAGATTTTGTGAAATATAAAGTCCAAAATGGAGTAATATTCACTGTTGAAAGCTGACCACTTCACATTGTTTAGCGGCATATCAACTCCTTATGGGTCATTTAATGCTGAAATTTAATTTTCTTGCGAGCATTAGTAATTTCTTTTCCAAAGATGTACTGCTGTTAATTTCTTTATTATGAAAATCTATTGCTGGTATTTTTACTATATGAATGTCTTTTTAGACTTTCATAGTGTTTTGACCCCAATTTGGAGGTCAACTATTTTCTCATAGTTGGGAACACAATGAATGCTACCACCCCAAGTCAGGGTGGACCTGGGAACAACAGCAATTAAGAGGTGGTTCCACACTCCTCAAAACCTACTGATCAGAGGCCTTGCTGCCAGATGTAGTCTGTCGTCATCCCCAGGACACAGCTTCAGATTAGTCACATTTCTCTGTATTTAAACCAATTAAAAGGAATTTTATCTCTTATAAATGTTTGAATTTCTATTCTTAATTCCTGCAATAAACCAAACTTTAAAGGAGAAAGATGTTTAAGAGCAACTTATATAGGTACATTTGATTATTTTTTCCTCTAATATTTTCAGTATTTTAGATGAGTAGAGTTCAAAATAGAAGCAATTTCAATGGCCAAGTGCAACAGAAATCTTACACAATGAAAAGCAAAACTAAAATTAATAAATAAATGAAGCTTGGCTATGAAATTAGGCTATACTGAAAAAATCCAAGTTAAATTAGAAAAAGAGAAAAAAAAATGAATAGACAGAAATTGGAAAGATGAAAGCATTTGATTATGGATAAAAAAAATTGGAAAATTTGCTTTGACCACTAAATGGTCTCTCGTCTTTCTCCTCCACCTATAGACTTCTTTTCATTGCATTCGATGACCTTGTGCTTATTATCTAAAAAAGAAGATTGCTGGTCAAAGGAAAATAGCCATAACCATATTTTATAGTAATGGTAAGTGATGGGAACTGTGACTGAGGGAACACAAAAGCAAGGAATTGGTGAAAGATCAAACGTTTAGAAATGGCTTTTATTGTGGAAAAGTCATTTGGGTTTGGCAACGAGATACAAGTAGAGATTTTACTAAATCTTTTCATCTTGATAAAACAAAAAACCGCTACACTCTCCCTCCTCCCACAACTTCACAAGTGCAGATCTTCATAGACTTGAATCAGTAGGCTCTACTTAGTAATGTAAGAATAAATTACAAAAGTAAAAGTGAAATGTTTCATTTTGAAACTTCTTACAAAGTGCAGGAAGTGGGGTACAATTCTGATAGAAAGTGAAAAGTAAAGAATACAAAAACCATTCTGCTCAGAAATGGTTGTTACCTCAGTGCATTTATATCCATTACTGATAAGAATGGACATAGCTTTCTTTTTATCCTTTTTTTTTATCGAAGGAGAATGAATAATAAGGAGAAAATAAGTAAAATGGTTGTAAATATTAGGGATGATGAATAAAGGATACTGTGGAGAAGAATATGAAATACACACACACACACACAGTGCAAAGGATAAGTTGTCACCATTTTATATTTTTAATTTTGTGCATTGTTTGTTTTTGATTTTATCAGCTGCACAATATAGTAGGGTCAGTTGGGCACCATCTGTGAGAAAAAGAGCACCATGACACAATTCACTTTATTTAAAATTTTGAAACAGTATGCAGTACTGTTTGGCATTCATGCAGGAAGCTTCAATATGAACATTTCAGAGTGTTTGGGTGTCAACCTGAGGACAGTGCAGAGGATTCGGAAAGAGTTGGATGAGCCTAATGGTGATTACAAAGGTGTTTAGAATGATCACTAGTGATGACAATGTTATACCTCTGTTCATCATCTCACAAGGCCACAGACTCAACACTGACGCCTACATCAAGTACCTTGAGGAGGTAGTGCTGCCCTGGGTCAAGAGGGTAGCTGCTGGAAGACCCTATATCTGACAACAGGACTCTGCACCATGCCACACAAACAGGTGAACCTGGTCATGGCTGTCAGACAATTTCTGCATCCACATCACTCTTTACATCTGGCCATCTAACTCTCCCGGCTGCAACCCCCTTGATTATTGTCTGTGGGATGCAGTTGAGTGAGAGACCGACAAAACTCCATGTAACACCAAAGATGAACTGAAGGCAAGAATTATGGCAGTATTCACCAACTTAAACAAGGAGACCATCCAGAAGAGTTGCAGGAGATTCTATACTTGTTTGCAGGCCATGGTTGAAGCCAATGTTGATTCTATTGAATAAATTTACTCTCTACTATTTCAAGATATTTTTGTGTAATTTTGATAAATATATTTGTTAAAATGCGATGTCAATGTTATTTTCATTTTTGCGTAATTTAGACAACGAGAAACATTTCAAAACCAAAGCAGGGTATTAAGAGACAGAAAGACTTTGTTATAAACAAAGAAAAAAGTACTGAAGTGAACAGGAAGAGGTAGTTGAAATTTCGTGGCACATAATGAGAAAAGACAGCTTGGAAAATCTGAGACTCACAGGATAGATTGAGGGATAGAGGAAAACAGCACATAACATACTTGACAAGCTTGAGTAAATGTATGGCAGAACAGAGTTTAGGAGAAATAACGAAAAGATGAAATTTATTAAGAGCTACAAAGGTCAAGAAATTGTGGAGAGCCATGATCACCTCTGTCTTGAGGGGACACTGCACAGAAAGATTATTATTTTTTGTTGAGTGGTTTAAATGTTATGAAGTACAAGAAAGTACAAATTGTATATCAGTTTTTGTCATATTTCAGTGTTTGGCTCTTATACAAAACTCTGAGCTTCATTTGTTTGACTTTCACTGTGTCTTGAATAATATTAATTTGATTTTGTGTAAAGCGTAATACTTTGTATTATAAACATGGAAATTAATTGTTTTTCATTTGTTTCACTTCACTAGCAAAAAGAAAGTGGAAGCTTTACCTGAACAAGTGTTTGAAATTGATGTTGATACTGATGATAAAGATGAGGTAATTATCTTTTTTGATTTTTATTTTTGAAAGGTGTGTGTGGAGTCAGAATTGAAGGAAATCCTCATTTGGTCTAACTGAGACATCATTGAATATCAAAATAGATTTGCCAGGGAAAGACAGAAAAACTGAATGAGGTGAAAGTTCATCTCATTTAAACAAAAGGAATATAATAATTGAGGACCCATCCATATTTAATATCACATATCTTATTAGGGTTTTTAACTTTTAGCCCTTTGCATTATTAATATTACTTCCCTTGACACGGCATTCGTCTTCAATTGCAGTAACCTTCTTGTTAATTTCATCCAAAGGTTTTCTGTGGCCATAGCAGGATATGACAACTATGAAACTCATTCAAATTCAAGAATCAGGGTCACCTTTGGGCAGGATAAACTTTTTGTACAGCAAATGAAATCACATACATAAATGATAACAAACACGACCAGCTGGTGTTGCTTAACTAACTTCGAAAGTTTTGAAGATTTTGGTTTCAGGAAATCTCTTGGATTATTTATGTTCAAAAGTATCTAATGAAAACCAATAATCAACATGATACTGAGAACTTTTTACATTTATTGAAAATAAATGAAATTGATCTCTTAAAGTAAAAATAGGTTCCAATTAAGATTCTAGAAAGGTAGATCAGGTTTAACCTACCATGCCATTTACATTGTAGCAAATCACCCACATTTCCTCCATATTCCATTGGCAAGAACTAAGTTCCGCTCAAATGGCTTCTCATCATGAACCACTGCTCTGTGGAGACAGACTCCCAAGAAAATGTTTCCCTCATCACTACAATTTTAATCTGTTCAAGTCTAGAGTCAACCATTATCTTCCCATCCTATCCATATAAACTAGCTCTTAACGTAACACTCTACCTTGAGTTGCCCCCAAGCCTTGTACAGGGTGAACACTACTGAAAATAAAAAGGTAATTTGTTAGCCTTTCTTTTGAAGATTTCACTAGTTTCTGACCATTAGGGATGAGGAATCTATTCTCTCGGCAATATTTTCCGATTACACTAATAAAAGTAGGTAGTTTCTTGATGTATACCATTAGAAGTTGGAAATATTTAGCTATCTTATTTGTTTTATATAGATTATATTTTAGGTTACTAAAAGAGTATTTCATTTTCTCATGAATATAATGTTGAAACACTGGTTCCTGTACGATCACTGAAGTTAAGCAAAGTCAAGTCTGGTCAATACCTAGATGAGTGACCGGTTGTTGAATACTAGGTGCTATAGGCAATGTGCAATGGATAATGGCTTGGAACTGTTAATTGTAGAGGTGAGTTCCAATTCCAGTCATCTTTGTTGTATTCACTTATGCACAAATACCCTTGTGAAAGATATGAATCCACTTCTTCCCCTCCAGCTATGGGTTAATTTGTAACACTAAATATTAATTTTCTCCCCCCAAAATTCTTACAATCTAAAAATATTTTCTGACTTTAAATAAGTTGCAAAAGGTTGATAAGCTGTAAAAAAAACGAAAACGAATCAATGAAAAAAATTTCATTCACCTTGTTTTTGGTAGAAGATAAACGAATAAAGTCTTTTTCCTTTAAAGCAATTATTAAAGGATGATTTCATTTTTGGCAAAAGCAGCTGCAGCAAGTTTTGAAATGAATAGAATCTAAAATGTTTGCAGAAAAAGTGACGTCAACTTGTTCAATCCTTTTATTTCACACATGGAAGGATAATGCTGAGAAATATTTGTTGATTCAATGATTAGCCAACCGTTAAATATCTCGGAATCATTTGTTAACAGACAAATATAAAGTTTTTCTAGGCTTCAAGTTTACAATAAAACTGTTATTAGATTGTATGGAAAATGTTGTCTGATTTTAGAATAAAACTTTGTTGTTAGCTGCACAAAAATATATATTACTCATTCCTAATGAATAAAGTATCCTCTTTTTTAATTTTATGTCACTCTTTCAGGATTTAACTTAAAACGTTATATACCCCTCATCTTGAACATGAAAAAAGAATGGATGCATTTAATTTTTTTATGAATTCAAACTTGGTTATAATGCTTCTCAGATTGCTGCCAATATTAACAGAGCATGTGGGGGGGGGAGTGAAAGATCCACTCGTGATTAGACAGTACAGCATTGCTTTCTGAAGTTTCATAGTGGGCGTATGGGTTTTGAAGATTAAGGTGGTAGAGGATCTTTGTCTGGAATTTACAATCAACATCTGAAAGGCACTAGTCGACTGAAAGCAACCTCAGAATGTCAGATAAATGTCTCTCTCCAATAATGGGCGTGTCAACATTTCAAAAATATCTGATCATCTCAAGAAAACTGGCAAAGTGAAGAAAAGTTCGATGAATGGGTTACACATAAATTCTGTGAAAGTTAAAGCGTTCGATGTCTTGAAGTGTGTTTATTGCTGCATCTGTGAAATCCAAATGATCCACTTTTGCTTAAAAATGGATCCTTTATGACAATTATAAACAATTGGCTTCATGACTTGATCATGAAGAACCCAGAGACTTTCCAAAAACAAAATTGCACCAACAGAAGATTATGGGGACTATCTGGTGCTCTGCCATTGGCATTATCCATGATAGCTTTCTGGAATCAAACCAAAGAATTACTATTGAAGTTTACTGCCAATGACTGGATGGATTTCATGCACATTCAGTTAAGCAAAATGTGACCAGCACCGGTCAGTTGATGAGTTTCAATTTTTCTTTGTGAAAACACTTAACCACATGTTGCCAGGATAAAATTGCAGAAGCGTATTGTCTTTGGATACAAGACATTGCTAAATCAACCATATTCTTCTGATTTCTCACACACTGACAACCACTTTTTCAAGCATCTTGACAATATTTTAAGCCAAAAGATGTTCAGTTGCAAAGAAAATGCAAAAACTGCATTCAAAGCTTTATTTAAAGATTTATTATAAAGGTAACCTTTATTATAAAGGTTTAACTTATAACTCAATGGCAGAAATGTATAGATGTTCCTATTTTGACTGATTTGAACACTGTTTAAATAGATTAATTCATGAATAAAAGTTGATTCTATAATCGGACATTATTTTCTGAACAACCTAATAGATAAATTTGTTCATGATTGTTTATGGAGTGATCTGTGGCCTACATGTTAGCACCTTTTAGATTTGGTTTCATTTTTAGATCCTGATTCATGGACTTTTATAATTTCATCAATAAATAAATACACCTTTTTCAAGGTATCTCCAGTTTTATTTCTCTTATGAATAAAGTATGGGATTTAATTTCAGACTATAAAAAGAAAAAAAATTGTTGTTGGTTTCCAAAACCAGCTTGTTTTCAGAATTTGTAGTTCTCCTCTAACCAATCATTATGGCAAATTATATTTGGCATTGTAGAAATACATTTCTCATTTAAGATGTCTCTGAAGACATTACCTCTTGTTCAAATATCACATTACTAAGATATTTATCTCCTAAGTGGACAAGTAAATGCACACAATTGCATATATCTTCATTATGTCCATAATTTTGTTTAAGAAGTACCAAAGTAAATCCAAGATTATTGAATCCTCGCTTTCTCTTTGTTTGGCTTCATATAATCATCACAACACTGTCTTCTTTCCAAGATTTCCTCTGTAAATGTAAACACGGACAGTTTTTGTCTTTTCTACTATTTAACTAGAAATAACATCAATGGGTTTCTTCAGTAGATTTCTTTTGCTGGCAATCCAACAGCCATTCCTATTGGTTTATCAACTTGAAGCATCAAAAGTGACAGTCAGTTATAGATTAGATTAAAACCTATTTGATGATCTATTTTGCTAGTTTGGTTGGAAAGGCAATAAAAGGAGAATCTTTTTCGCTATTATTTTTCATAGGCCTTAGATATAATTCAGTATGTGCATCAACATGCCAATAGGGTGACTAAAAGTTGAATATTGTCGGGATGTACCTGTAGTGCAGTATAAGGCCTTGATAGGAATTTCAGTTGTCGGTGAATACTGCAATGTTTAATATGGTATTTTTTGTTCTTAATTTCACAATGTCCAGTACATAAACTGTTGACAGATGAGAAATTGAGCCAATTTGGTGATATGTACATAGTGGGGAGGTATGGAATGAACCTTTTGATATTTATCACAAATGTATCATCCTATAAAAAAAAAATCCATCTGTGATGCCAATAATGGGGTAAATAGCTTGCTAATTTCTAAATTTAAATGGATTTAATCATTTGTTTCATATGCAGTCCAGATTTTCCATTAAAACATGAGCCAACAAAAGATTTTATTATTCATTTAATCTTTGATTTAATCTGATGCTTACACCATAAATGAATTTTAAGTGACATCAGTGTTTCTTTACATAAGAAAATGCTTTTAGGATATGTGCAGTTTTCTAAAAATACCCACATAATGGTAAGGCATTAGCTAGGTGAAGGCACCATTATCACTAATATCTTACCATTATGTAGGAGGCATGTAGGATGTATTTTTGCCACATTCACTATAAGTATTTCTCTTGTATGTGATGTGCATGGGATTTGTACGAGACAGTTGTTAAGTTCGCTCTTTATAGCAACGATGACTTCAACCAAAACTAGAGCCATTATCATCTTTGGGATTTCACATTTTTAAGTTTTTATCTACACTTCTCAATTCTTGATGTTTATGGAAACACTAAATTTAGCAAAACCAAAGGTATTATGCTATAACATTAGCTTTCCTGTGCCTTTTCTATAAATACTTTCATGGTAACTTTCCTCTATGGTACCTAGATTTTATGAATTTAAGTGCCATACAAAATTGTTGGCAAGTGCTCATTTTACAGTTGAACCAGATGTAACCCTAAATTCTATGCTAGGTTTTTTTAATATATTAAAGGTAGTGGTTCCAGTGAGTTATGGCTGCTGCGCATTCAGGGGTGAAGCCGGTTGGCTGGTTTTTGCTGGAATCTTTTGGGGGGGGGGGTATAAAACTTTCCATTCCAGAAAGGATCCGATTAGTGACAAGGGCAGCAGTTTATGAGGCAGCCTTCTTGAAGAAGGTTGGGAGAGGAGCTTCAACCATGTAGGAGTGAAAGCTGTCCCAGTCTCTGCCTTCATGTAGCAAAGAATCGTTCTATGGAATGGTACCTCAGGGGATGCCTTAGGGAATGATCTGATGTACCTAGTGAAGTTAAAATATTTGATAAGCATTTATCAGGGCAGGTGTTTAAGAAGAGGTTGTGGAGGTTCACTTAATAACCATTATGTTCAGGACCCAAGTAGGTCCTCTGATGATCTGGGTTAGTTCATAGGCGATGAAGAAGTCTGTAATATCTTGCTTTCAGCATCAGTTTTGTTGGAGTGGATTATCTACACTTTATAGTGGATATTGAAGTCACTGCAGATATGTAAGCTGGTGGAGGAGAATTGAGTGAGGATATTATCACTCTTGTCAGATCATCACTGATTACCGTCCCTTCATCCTTAGGACAGGAGAGCGGAAAGACGAATGTGGTACTATGGATAAGTGCCACGCAGAAGTACATATACGGGAGATCAAGTTCCTCATTTTGCATCCCTGCCACAGGGAAACTCATACTTGATGTAGGCCCCTTGTCCATGGTCATGATGATTTAGGTGGTCATGTTTGGCTATGATAGGTGAGTAACCTGGGACTGTAAACTCCCTAAGTGCTCATGAGGCATTCATACTTGGTTTCAGAAAGTAACAGGATTGGTTTCAAGTGTGCATTGGTTAATAGCTAGTAAGCAGAGACACAGACACACAGTAGCAGTACAGAAAATTCTGATATTATTCACCTACTAATAGGATAGCTTCCTTCGGAGTTACTTGAAAGTTCAGATCCTTGACTATCAGGCAGATAACGCTGAAAGCCAGAAAATGTCTACCTCCAGGACCCTTAAGGAAGGGACAATCAAACTAGGAAAGAAAATACATGCATGCTACCCCTAGTGGACTTGTCACATCTGCCTAGAAGTCAAGACAACAGAACTCCTCCTTGGATCAGAAACACTATACTGGTCTGAGACGTAAAGGCACTGAGACAAGCTTGCTCATGTACTTGAGGACTAAGTGACCCAATGGGAGAAGTGGGGAGGTAACAATGTTTGCTTGGGGATGCATGTGCATCATCTACCTCCATTTGAATTAGTATGGTAGATGGTTACAAAGGTGGGGGTCAGCAAAGGGCAAGTTATCTATTCAAGAGAAGAAAAAATTCAGGCTTACAAAGGAGAAGCATTATGAATCAGATGGAGGGGGTATGGACAGGGAGTGTGAAACAGGTATAAAGTTTTAACTTTGTATAAGTCCCAATATCCACTTTGTTTGGAAAATGGATAGATCCCACCATCCAGTAACCCATGCTAGAAAAACTCCCTATAAATATACGGGAATTGAGAATTAACAATAAATTAATGTTTTACAGTCAAAATGACTATATGTAACTGTAGGTTCTATGCTAACAGTTTATTTTCTCAAAATCAACTTTGATCTTCAAAAATTGAAATGCAATGTCAGTTATCTTCAGTCCACTTAAATTCTGTTCTTTTATTGTCCTCAATCTTTAATAAGGTTTTTCTTATATTCTTTCACACTCAGTAACCCTTTGCATGTTAGTGGCTCTGTTGCCTTGCTTGGGGCAAAATGATTAAAAACAAAAACAAATTATTTCTGTGATTTTTAGATAAAGACATTTGATTCTGGTCTTAACCCACTTCCCCAAAATTTTTCTTTTGTTATCATAAAAAAAAACAAACAGAAACTATGTACAAAAGATGAGCAGAGCAGAGACACAGATAAAGAAAATATTAGCAGCCATTTTGAATTAATAAGATTACGAGTTTATTATTCAAACCTTTGAGATTTGAGAGAACAAGTAAGCATAAACACAACCATTTTCCTCTCGTTGTCAATTGTTATTGAGGAATTCAAAGTTTAGATCAATTTGTGCTGCACTTAAGCATTAGAATCAAAGAAAGGAAGATTCTACTCAAAGCATTTCTGTAACCAAAAAAAAAGCTAAAATAAACTTGTATAAAATCTTAAGGTATTTAGTTTTTCTTTGTAATTATTTCAGTTTTGATAGTCTATCAAATTTAGTTTTTTGAGACATGTAGTATGTTTGTGATGTTTCAACCTTGAGCTTGGGACTTCTTCAGATCAGGACATTGCTCAACCAGTGATTGAAACACAATTCTGTCTGCCATGTATGTGGTGCTGTAATCAGGATTATCCCAATTACAATATTAGATTAGTAATGATAATTATCGATAAAAGCCAAGCATCCTGTAACCTGAATTTCATTATTAAACAACAAAAAAAGCAATAAAACCCTCTGTTAAACCAAGTTAATTCAAACCCAGTTGAGATTTTATTCCTCTAGCATTTGCTACAAAACCAAACTCTGTTCAATACTCTGTTGAGCTGTTAGTTTCTTAATGCATAAAAATTAATTTGCTGATTTTGCTTTGAAATGTAATTCTGGATGTGAAAAATGAATATAAGCAAATATTAATAAATCTATAATGAATTTATATCTCATACATATGAAAATATGTGTTCAGTGTTCACTCTGAAAGGCAACAAACAAATTTATAAACTCCTCCTCTTATTAATAAAAGTGAAATTCTGATTTCAAGTAAAAGGTGTATGTCATTATGTTTGTGACAAGTCACCAACTCATCTGCCTGGTCACACTTTCCCTGCTAGCCAGTCACTCCATCTATGTTGTGTAATTTTAAATCTGAAAATGTCATATCTCTTAGCAAAGTTAGTTGAAACAACCATCAAGATGAATGTATTTAATCATAAAAAAATAAAATCTCATTTAAAAATGAAGAAGAAACATCTGTTTAGTCATAAAAGTGACAATGCATTTATTTAATCTGGATTATATTGAAATAACACTTCCCCAGTTAAGATGTAATATCTTTAGCTATGGTTGGTTGGTTAACTTTCTAAGAGGCTGTTCTTCACAATAACAAAAAATTTGTAATAGGAAAAGAAAATGGAGTTGCTGTAGGCCAGAATGAATGGTGTTGGACCTTCAAGCAAAACAGTCATTAAACTTAGCTATGAACTTGGCTGGAAATTCTTACATTAGAATGTTCTGTTTTTTCCAGTTCTTCAACTGATAACTTCATCTTACAGAAGTTTGAATTGACAGTAAAATCCACGAATCATTGTGTCATATTTTCATATGGCTGTGATTCCCATGACAGATCTTTTTTAAAAAAAATTTAATATTTGATTATTTCTGAAGTAGTTCATCTTTTGTTATTAATGATTGATTTCTGGCCATAATGATTTCCCAGAAGTAATAATCAATCAGCTTAGACTTGATCTCTTCAACTCTTAAGCTGTGACATTATTTTCAAAACTTTGTTCTGAATGTTGTACCCAATTATTATAATGTTGCATTCATTCTAAGGGATTGATGAAAAGTTCTCAGTCTCATCAAGATCATAACTTAGGCACATGAAAAAGATGTATTATGTTTATCACACCTGGCACATTGTTTCTCGATTTTCATTAACTTTTCCACAAGAACTCGTTTGATTCCTGAAATACTCCCCTGCTGCTATGAATTATTCCAACTTTCCTTTCAATCTCCTTTTGAGGTTGGGAAATGGGAAATAATCAAATTAAGCCAGATTTGGTTGGTCGGCTGGATAGTCCCTATGCAATTAAACCCTAAATTCTTCAAAACGTCCATTGTTTTTTCAGCCTCGTGAGCAGGTACATTGTCCTGCAAGATGAGAGCAAATACATCAGAACTTCCATCACTGTTTTTACTTCAACACCTCTTTTATTTGGCACAGCAAGTCATCTCTAGAACTCTGCATTAAACCATTGGAAAGATTTATGAAGATAGTCAGTCCCCAAAATAACTTCTGTATCATGAAAGAACATGGTGGGAAAATTTCCTGCTGCCGCCTTTTGGGTCTTGAATTTCTTTGACCATGGAGAACTTGAATGCTAGCATGGCATAGATTTGTTAATTGGTGATAGTTTTATAACAAAGCTGTTTCAGCAGCAGTGACAAGTTATTCTCAAAAATTATCACAAGGCCAGTGAGAATACTTGTAAAATCAATCTGGAACTGTTTACTCCATATTGTTTCTGGTCAGCATTCACAAATATTTTGGCACCTACTAGACTGACAACTTGTACGTGTCCAACTGCTCATGAATTATAAAACTCAGTGTATTCCCTGGATATCTCTTGTGTCTCAATTCTTTTGGCCAAGATGAGCTGATACTGTTGAAGGTCTCCCAGACTGTTGCATCTTGGGCATTAAAACCTTTATGCTGTAAGTTGCTGCATCACATCTTTGCATTTGATTATGACAGGCACATGTTACCTCGTGCTCATCTCATAAATTCATGTATTTCACTTGGAGTTTTCTTCCACAGGAACAGAAACTTTGATGTCCTGAAATCCAATGCTTGAAAATTGCATACTTTCTGTTGACATGGTTTGAAACATATTCAAAAAGAATTTCAATAATCTTGCAAATGGGCACTTCCCAACATAAACAAACACTCCAGCTACAGTGACAAAATAATGTTCAGATTTTGGGAAGCCCTTTACGCCATCAAATTCTCAGTTACCCCATATAGAATTGTACATCTTCTAGACAAATTTTGATCATTTATGATTTCTGACTGAGAAACATTTATATAACAATATTGAGAAGAGGAGGGTGGAAAGTGAGTGTGGAGGAGAAAGTGTAGGAAAGAAACAAGAGAAAAATGAAAAGAAAACCAGGTGAAAGGAAAAAAATATAGAGTTGAGGAATGAATAGACAGGCTTACTAACTGGATGCCAAATAGTGAAATATTGAAAAGCAAAAAAGAAAAATTGGATAGAGCAAAAGAATGATAAAAGTGAGGATGCAGTAGAAAACACTTCTTCATTCTTTATTTGCATGGAAAACTAATCTCTGTTTGTATATCCTTCAGATAAAAATGAGTTCTTTGCTATGGTAAAAAAATATTATGGTCTAATATATTAGGCTTGGGAATCAATGCTGATTAAAACCATCCCCAACTAGTGGGCATCATAAATAAACTCTTTCGTGACAAGCGCTCTGTTTAATGCTTGTTGGAGGTGTGTGAATCTAAACCAAAAAGTGGACAAAGATTTTGTCATGTGCTGATATCATCAACAAAGAATGTGAAAAGTTTAGAATAAAGAAAATGACTCAGATATGTTCAAAGGGTTAATTTTTGTTCAAGGTTTAACAGCTAAAAAAGATGCCGAAATATGAGCAAAAATTTTAACAAAACAGTAATATTACACTGCAAGAAATAGTGGATGATTGCCAAACAATTCTAAGTCTGATACAACACAATGCTGAAGAAATTAAAAAAAAAGAATGTGCACTGGTACAAGCAAACAACAAATGTACAGAAAGGAGAATAAATCCTTATTTCAGATGTGGTAAATTACATCTTGGAAATGACTGTCTAGTTAAAAATGCAGAATGTTACAAGTGTGGTAAACGAGGACATATAAAGTCACACTGCAAAAACCAAACCAAGAAAAAATTCTCACAAGAAGAAATTTGAACATAGCATTGCTATGGGAAAATTGGTCACAGAAAACAAAAAGAAATTTGTGGGTGTGAAAAGGCTACTGGACATTGGTAGTGATATTTCAATAATCAATGAAACCACATGGAAGGAAATTGGAAAGCCTTTATTATAAAGGACTTCTAAAGTCATGATTTCAGTTTCTGGTGATAATTTTTTTTTTTTTTTTTTTGAGAAATGATTTATCATGTCTCATTCTGTAATAAGCATGTAAAAACTAAAGCTTATGTCTTAAAAAATCCTACAAATTTATTCGGTACTGACTGGATGGAACTATTTGAACTTTTAGATTTGTCAAACATTTATTGTAAAAACGTAAGTGTGCAAGTGATCAATTTAAAAAGTCAAAACAAAAATCTTGAAGAATTTTAAAAAAATTTCCAGATGTTTTGTCAAATGAACTGGCCAGTGTTCAAAATTCAAGGCAGATCTTCAAGTAAAAAAAGGTTTGATGCCATTATTTAAGTCAAAACAGAGCATAACATTCACAGCATTAGAACAAGTTGATGAAGAGTTGGACAGATTTGAAAGAATTGGTGTAATAGAAAAAAATGAACCATTCAAAATGGGCTGCAACAGTGGTGTATGCAAAGAAAAAAAATAATAAAACGTGCGTTTGCATGGATTTCTCAACAGGATTAAACTGTTGTTTAGAAACACATAACTATCCATTACCAAGTTCAGAAAAAGATTTTTTCAAAGTTTAACGGCAGAAGAATATTTTCAAAGTTGGATTTCTCTGAAGCATATTTACAAATTCAGATTGAAAATGAATGTTCAGAATTAATGACCATAAATATGTATAGAGAATTATATAAGTTTAACCGACTTCCTTTTGGCATAAAGGTGGCTATTTTTCCACAAGATATGGATACCATGCTTGTGGATCGTGATTTCAGTGGTGTACCTGGACGACATTTTAATCAAAAGTCTATCTAAAGAACAACATATGAAAACCATTTTGGAACAACTAAGAGAATATGGATTCAAGCTCAGTGAAGAAAAAACACAAATTGTTTTTGCCAAAAATTAAATACATTGGTTAAATTATTGATAAAAATTGTCATCAACCAGACCCTTTGAGGGCAAATGCAATTAAAAATATGCCTCCATTAACAAACATGTCTATATTACAAGTTTTTCTAGGACTGGCTAATTACTATCAAATATATGTACATAATAAGCATAAGTTGAGGAGAGCTCCACTGAATGATCTACTTAAAAAAGGAACTGGAATGATAAGTGTAAAAATGCATTTGATGAAATATAAAAAAGACTTGTCAAATTTATCATTAGCACACTTTGATCCAAAAGCAAAGATTTTAGCAGTGTCAGATGCTAGTGAATACAGTATAGGAGCAGTGATTTTACACAAATAAAATGGCAGTAAAATAAAAGCCTTTGCTCATACTTCACACTCACTTTTATCAGCAGAGAAAAATTACAGCCAGATAGAGAAAGAGCCTCTAGTAATTATGTTTGCTGTGAAGAAATTTCATAAATTTATTCATGTAAGAAATTTTAGGTTGCAAACAGACCACAGGCCTCTATTAACAATATATGGTTCAAAGAAAGGAATACCTACACATACAGCTAATAGACTACAACACTGGGGTACCATCTTATTCAATTATAATTTTATGATGGAGTACCAACTGTCGAAAAAAATAGGATTTGCAGATGGATTATCAAGATTAATACCTAAAAATGCTTAACCATTTGAAAATAGGAATGGATTAAGTCCACCAATTATTTAATATATTTTCTGTTTAAATGTTATTTCTATCGATACAATTTATTTAAGTAAATGCTTGCTTTTTTAATTGAACAGTATTAATTACATTTACCAGCCTGAATGTTTGAGAAATTTTGTAGAAAATATGCGTTTTCCAACAGGAATCAAACCTGTGTCCTGTACAGAACTGCCAATTGATCTGACATGCTATACCACTCAGCTACAGAGAAGCATCTGGTTAGCATAGTCCAAATTACTGTTTATAAACAAATCTTTGAGGATCTTTCCCAAACAATCATATCTGGTCCTGAAACGTATCTTAATGTAAACATTGATGACACATTAAGAAGTGGATTAAGTTGGACAATTATTTAATATATTTTCTGTTTATACATTATTTATTGTTATTATTTTATCAATATATAAAAAATAAGAATGTTCTTGTAATTCCAAGATGAAATGGTTTTCATTATTCTGGCTTTTTCAATTGTTGTTACTGCAAACCTGAAACCGTCACGCCCAGTCACTTGATTCTGTTGGATAAATCTGTTAAATAAAGAACAAATTGCACAAATCAAATTGTAAAAACTGGCGAAAAAACACACCCAAGACCACATAATATATCTGTACATATAATGGGAGGAGGTGACAAGTTCTGTTGCATTAGTTTCCTAAGTTAAGCAAGGAATTGTTTGCTTGCCTTGAAAATGATCATATTAAATTCTAGTTTTTACCATGAATGCCTGTTGTAAAAATAACCAACTCTGTCAAAGAATGCACCCCCTGAAACATCTTGTTATTAATAACCTTTTTTATATTCTATCACATATCTTGTAAAAAGATGTAATTTGTATCAGAACATGGATTTTTGTGTGGAATTTTTATATAAGCTTCTCTTCAATAAAAAAGAAATGTTTACAATATGGCACTTTAATACTAACCCTTGTTTTCTCTTGTTAAAGATAAAATCTGGCTTTTATTTTGGTAAAATGTTTGAATAAGAACATGGATCTTAAAATATTTATTGAAAATTTTCATTGCTTTTTGATTTAGCAGGATCTAACTCTGACACGAAGTACAGTTACTAAAGAAGGTTGGTTATACAAGGGCCCTGAGGGTCAGAAAGATAACAATATCATCAGTTTCACAAGGGTAAGTAATTGTTCTTTTCTCTCTCTTCCTTTACCTCTCTGCGCCTCCCCGTTCTCTCCCTCTCTGCGCCTCCCCTTTCGTACCTCTTTTCCTCTGTCTCCCTCTTTTCCTCTTTTGTGAGATTTAAACAAAAATTGGGTGGTAGGAAAATAAATTTCCACTCGAATCTGTTCCTGCTGACGGCTAACGTGGAAACCGGAACAACACTTCACTCGGAACTCTGTTTCTTGCACACTTTAAACAACAGTACTATCACTCTTTCTCTGGAACACTGGTATAACCTTCACCAGTCTCAAAGAACAACTTTCCCTGCAACAAAAAGTCAGCTCTTTTTATCCTTCCTTGGTCTCGGGCAAGTAACCAAGATCTCTTGCTTGTGTTAGACTTCTCGCCAATAACGCATGCGCTGTGTCACTTCAACATTGATTTGCCAAAGTTCACCTCACAGGTCTATGATGTCTACAGGCACATGTACAGACAATTCGCCTTCTCTTGCTTCGGCGAGCTATGTCTCCACCACATCTTCCTCTGTCTCCCTCTTTTCCTCCCTGTACATCCTCTTCCTCTGTGTGTGTGTGTCTCTCTCTCTCTCTCCTGCTGTGCATTCCCCTCCTCCTTTTTCCACACACTCTTCACTCACTAAAAGTCTTTTAGATAATCGTGTGTATTTTTCTGACCATATCTTTTCTCTTTTCATTCTGACATTTCTAAGAATATGACCCATGCTTTCAAGGAACTAATTTACAAATTATTTATTGTGCACTCAACATATAAACGTCATTTTCCTGATATTAACTTCCTTGGGATTCTTTACTCCCTACTCTGTGCGGTTAGTCTTCATAGATTGTATATCACAACTGAATTAAAATTGAAATCATTGATATGAAATCATTGATTGAAAATTTATAAAAGTTTATATAATGGAACAGAAGAACAATTCAGTTTGCTTTATTTTTGTGAAGGTTTACAAATTTATCAAGAAATTAGTTAAAAATGATAAATATGTAAATGATTAAGGGATAATAATAGCCTTTTAGAGCTACTGTCCAAAAAGGTAATGTACTTATGGGAGAATGGTTTTCCTAGATACTCATAAGGCATCTTTGAATACAAAATAGGATCAGTTTTACAGTTGGAAAATTTTCAGTTCATGTAAATTTGTAATATTTTAAATTTGTTAATTATTTAATAGATATTTTATTGCAAATGTTTGATGTAATATTTATACAGTCATGTAAGTACTTTTCAAATTGAGGTGAAAAATATTGATTGAAATATAGGAAACACAATGGTAATATTAGGCATTTCCTAATAAGCTAACATTCGGCATTCACTTACTGAGCAGCCAGTGCTACCATCGGTTAAAATTTATAAGATATTTCTATTAATACAATTTTTCAGGAAAATAATTTTCTTAAGTCCACTGTTATAGCTCTTTTAAATATTGTCTTATGGACACATCATGTTGAAACTGATCACTGATGTTAAGCAATGTCAAGCCTAGTCAGTACTTTGAGGAATACCAAGTGGTGTAATGGATAATGGCTTGAAATTGTTAATTGGGGAGCCAAGTTCTAAATCCTGTTGTGTTCATTATATTCACTTAATTTTTCCAGTATTGATGGGGGATTTCTTCCTAACATTCTGTTTTTAGTGTGGGACATCAACATCTTGATTATGTCATAATTTCCTTGAGTTACATGTGCTATCCATTGCTGCTGTTGAAAGTCATCAAGGGATGTGGTTTCTGTTATTTGGTACAATGTGTATCGATGTCTATATAAGGAAAATGATAATAAAAAGGTCTGTTAGAATCAGAAAGAGACAATTGAAAGTCTTGAGACACATAATGAAAAAAAGAAGCTTTGGAGTCCATATTGAAGGCAAGAGAGTTAGAGGAGAAAAATCTGCCTAACAAACAGATGGCGGAACAGATTCTAGGAAGGATAGTATAGGAAGTTATGGAGAGCCATGATTGCCAACATCCAGAAGGGACATAGCACATAACAGAAAAATAGTGAGATACTACACTCTGATTGTGTATTTATTACACCTTTTCCCAATGTTGTTGGATAGCCCATTCCCTGCCGCTACTGGCACACAGGCATCAGAGTACTCTTTTCCTTTGGTGCTGTGGAGAAGGTTTTGCTGAAGTGTTGGAATCTATCCACCACCCCAAGACTGAACTTGCTTCGTTATTTTGACATGAAAATATTGTACTTGGGTCCCAGCTTGAAGGCTGAACAATTCCATTTTGATGTCAAGGATGATTCACATAGATTCTGTTCCAATATCCATATGTAAATAATCTTGTCATTTTTTATGGCTACTATAGTAATAATAATAAAATCTGGTGTTAAACTGTAAGTCTTCTATGTATCTCACCATAGCAAATTAAATTAAATTTTAATACTTGAGGTGTACAAAAGTATATATGAATATTTGGTAGACTTAGTTTAAGTCAGAACAACAAATGGAAGGCAGCTTGGGTAGAAAGATGGTGGTGAACCAATTTTTTTTTTCTACTTGTTCGGGGCTCTGAACATTGACTATTTTCTGTTAATTTTTAAAGCTTGACTTTGGCAAACATTTAACTGAAGGAGGTGGCTGTTCAGATCTGATGGGAAGAAAGAAAAGAATTATCAACATATTTTGTTCCTTTTAATCTCAAGAATAGAATATTTCTAGAAATTCTTTTGATATTTTTCTTTGAAATTTAATCCTTTAAATATATTTTCAAAATCATTTTAAATTGTTTTTCTATTTTACAGCAATTCAAGCGTAGATATTTTTGTTTGAAGCAACAGACAGATTATACATACATCCTTGAGTTTTACAAGGCTGAGAAAAAGAATGAAACAAAGGGAGCCATTTATTTGGAAGCAGCATCAGATGTTGTCAAAGTGAGTAAAAATTTACAATTTATGCTTTTTTAGATTTTAGCTCTTTCACTTTTTCAGTAGGAAATTATATTCTACCCTTCATTCGTGACTGATTTACATGTTTTTTTTTGTTTTTTTATGAAATAGTTCAGCATATCTACTAGAGTTGGGATATAAGTTTTGTGATAGGAAAATTCACTGCTGGGACGTACAAGATTGAAGTTATCTTCTTTCTCTCTCACTTTGCCCCCCTCCTTTACACAACTTTCTCCATAGTCTTCTCTTTTATTCTTAACTCTCCAAGACTATTTTTCACATTCCGTCTTGTTCATTGGTTTCTTTCTTTAGTTTACTTTTCTTCTTTTGACCATACCCCCACTTCCTGTCCAATCTAATTTTCTTTTTTTAAACACAATCAACATCTAACACTTTTTTTCTTACTTAACACTTTTCTCTTTATAATCAATCCCCCTTTCTATTTTTCATGCTCCCCCCCCCCCGACTGTCTCTTTTTTCATATCCTTTTATCCTTACGTTTCTATAACTCTTCTGTTCTTAGCAACTCATTCCGTGCCAATAAAATAATCCATAATTCTTCAAAACCCTTGTTTATTCCCAGAATAAAAACCTTATGTTACCAATGTCACATTTAATTTTCAAATGACTTCTCACTGCCAATGCCAAACAATCTGACATGTTAATCTATTTTTATGCATTATTTGGTTTCCAATAGATTCTTATATTACGGACATAATATAGCTTACATCTGCCATAAATTTTTCTTTTTACTTTTTTTGAAAATCACCATATTTTCAAGGAACCTTTCTTAATTTCTTCAACTTTAGATAAACAATATAAATTTAATTACGGACTTGAACTTCCTGCTAAATGCAGAATTTATCCAGTTTTATTTCTCAAAATCTTCTTGTTTGCTTAAAGAGATGACGTACATTTTTGTGGTTTCAACTGCTGAATTTCTTTAAAAAAAATACTAACTTTTTCACTTATGTTTTTGTTATGATGGGTAATCTCTGACAGATGTAGTTTCGTCAATAGAAGGTAACTCTCCCATACGTATAGCAATACTGTCTTTTATGACGTACCTCATTTACATATCACTACACCTCCATGAACCTAAGAGGCTTTATACCTTTAGTCTGCCTTTGACTTCTAAAAACAACCCTGAGAGACGTAATCTGTCTCTCATAGTGAAAATCTTTATTTCTTTTTATAGTAGATCTAGGTCTTAACTGATTCTCCTCATTTGAATCATCATGATATCTTCGGTCACTCTCATCCCCAGATTGTTCATCACTACTACTGGATACACTCATTTTCTCCTCCCTATCCTGTTCTTCGATTTCATATCTCTCGTGGTCTTCCTGCCCACTCTCAATACTGGATTCATTCATCCTTTCTTATGTCATCTGTTCTTCTGCTTCCTTTTCCTCCTCCCTTTTCCCTAACTTCATGCTCTCCTGTGATTCTAAATTGATCTTCATGATCCAGTATGCCCTGGCCCTTCTTTGTTAACACAGCTGTGTTAAATCCCTTTTGAACCACAAATTCCACCTTTTCAGGACTGGAATCCTTGTCCTTTCTCTACCACACACTTTCATTCATTGCAAATGACATGGTTACTGGAGCTCATATTTGTCTTTCCCATCATTGCAGATAGGTTTTATCCTCTGCTTGCATGTGAAATAGCTCTATAACTTAAGAGTAGTCTTGGTAAATAACTCTCTATATCACAATCCACTGGGAAGATTACTTTTAATTCCATTTTTACTGTTTGGACCATTCTCTCCTCAATTCCATTTGATTGTGGGTGGTAAGGTGGTGTTTTGTATGGAATGCAACCAATACATTTTAACCATGCCCATAAACTTTCTTCACAAAACTCAGGTGTATTATCGAAGACCAAGGTTTTTGGAACTCCATTTCTTGGAAACACTGTCCTCAACACTCACTTCACAGTAGTGGCTTTTCTATAAGTGACTTTAGTAACTTCAGACCAACCTGAATACAAATCAACTAATATCGAAAATAGGCCTGTACCTTTAATGTAGGCATGATCCATATATACTCATGTCCGCGGTTCCATTTCCTTTGGCCAAGAGTGAATTTTAGTTTGCCTAAATTTCTTTATTTCTGCACACTTTAGGCATTTTTAACATGCTCTTCCACGTCTCTCGAATAACCTGCTACCATGCTTGCGTAGTCAATATACCTCCATGTATATCATCATGCATGGCTTCAATTATTTTTCTCAGATATAGTGGAGGTACTATGATATCTCCATTACTTATAATTCTTTTTTCTATTGTCAATTTCTGTCTTCACTCTTTATAAGGCCTCTCAGACATAGAGCAATTACTCCATGTATTCCTTTTTTTCTATCCATAATCCTATTCAACACCGGACCCTGCCTAGTTCTGAACCTAAGCTGATGTAAGGGTAATATGTCCGTTTCTCTCTCCTCACAATTTTCACTTGCTTCAACATTTTTACTCTCAAAATTTAACCAAGATAATGCATCCACATGTGGAATAGTATTTCCTTAAATATATGCGATGTCAAAGTTGAATGCCACAAGCTTAATCACCCATTTTAATATCTTAGTAGATGTGACCTTTGGCAACTCTCTTCTGGGGTTGAATATAAATTTCAGAGGTTTATGATCAGATTTTAATAGAAATTTCCTTCCTAGCAAAAAATTTCTAGCTCTCTCCATGCTCCACACAATCACCAATGCCTCCTTTTCAATATTCGAATAATTCACCTGCCAATTTTAGTTTTCTGGGTAAGTACATTACAAGATGATCCTTCTGTGACAATATTACAGCTATAGCATAGTCACTGGTATCAGTAGTTAATGTCAGTTCTTTCACGGGGTTGAAGATTTTAACAACTGGTCTGTTTATAAGTGCCTTTTTTAATCTCTCAAAAGCAATCTCCTGTCTTTTTGTCCATTGAAACTTGGTATTCTTCTTCCTTATTTCGATAAACGGTTCAACAAGGTCACTATATTGTGGTAGGTATCTGTTATAGAAATTGGTTAATCCTAAAAAGATTCTTTTTTTTTATTTCTGGGTGCAGCTATCTTTCATATCTTATTAATGAGTTTATCATTCAGCAATATACCGTCTTTGGATATTCGATATCTTCAGTATTGAATTTTTTCACGATTAAACTTGCATTTATCGTGTTTGTCATAACCACACTATTTAATTTTCTCAAACTTTGTAGTGGACCGTGGGGGTGAAGATGTGAAGAGATATCAGAAGGTTAAACTTTCCTGCTGGCCAGTCCAGCTACATGAGAATGTCGGACATTAAGTCCAAAGAAGACAAACAATACCGATATACATGGGTAAACAAATATATATTAATAACGAGTTACACAAAGACATGAACAGTTACGTAGAGTTTGTATGGAGAAATTATGTGCGTGTGTTGTGACTGTTCGTACATACGTGTGTTGTTCTTAGCGCATTCCCAGAATTTGGGAAACGCCGTATATATGAGAGGTCACATATTGGCCTAAGTGAAAAAGAGAGAGATTTTACCTCAGCTCCACGTGAGGTAGCGGCCCAAGGCCTGAGTCGAAAAAAAGAGAGAGAGAGAGAAGGGTCAGCCAGTATTTATAGCCAGGGGAGAGAGACCCCTGTTGAAGGATTAAGGAACTAACTCCGATAACTTGCTCTGTTTTACTTTTGAGCTTTTCTTTACTGCACACACCAATGCCAATGTCATCCTGATATACAATTATATTTTTAATCCCCTCTAAAAAAATTTTCATGAAATTTTGGAAAATGTGATTAGACATCTTTACTCCAAACATCAGATGAGTCCATCTCATTAAGCTAATAGGGGAATTCATTGTGGTGACTTAAAATTTGCTATAAATTTTTATCTGATTATATGCTGACTTAAAGTCAACATAGCGAAGTATTTCCTACCAGCAAACCCATGCATGTTTCAATGTTTGTCAACGGGAATGAATCTGAACAGACCTGGTGCTTCATGCCCACCTTATGATCACCGCAAATTCTCAAATATCCATTTGCTATTGTGTAGCGCCACAATGGGTGAAGCCCAATTGCTGCCACTCTCACTGACTTTTTTCTAATATTCCTTGTTCCACCATTTTGTTGCATGTGAACAGGAACTTTTTAGGCTTGAAAATACATGGGTTGACGGCTTTCTTACTCACCTCGTATCCCTTCCTAAAAGACCGTGGCTTTTGATGTTTTCCACCACCGTGATGGATATTATCTGGAATCTCTTTTTTGCTTTCAAAGCATCCTAAAATTGACCCACCGAACTCTTTTTAACTAGAGATTACTCGGATCTACCCTTTCTTTCCCAAAAATTCTTCAGTATCAACGCAACATCACTTCCAGTATCCACCTGCATGAGTAAAGTTACTCTGTTCAACTTCATCATTTCCTTACTTTTATCCTGTGCTTTTATCTCAAATACTTCCATACTTTCAATCAGCAGATCTATATTTTCCGCTTTTTCCACTTAAAACACCATTTCCCAAAGGCCAGGCACTTATTTTTGTTCTTTACATGTTCCTTATTGTAATATCTGCATGCAATTAAGCATTTAGTAGCACTGTAAGTCTCCATGCTGCCTTCAGAGGCATTAAATCTTTGAATCAATCCCAATTGTTGCAAGAACTTCATACCTGCATTCAGATTCATATTGTGAGCTTGAAGCCACTCTAGAATTTTATGCTTGTATAAAATGTCGCATTCCTTCAATGAGTCTTAGCACAACTCGCCTGTCTTTGAGAGACATTTGTTCCAAACCCATTCTTTCAAACTCACAATATCTCAACATTTCTTTCAATCACTGTACATATTGCATAAGAGTTTAGTCTGCCTCTGTTTACTTCTGAGAAATTTCGTTCTTTCCACGATGACCAATCTTTTTTTGGTCTTATATTTGCTTTTATGATAACAGCAATTTCTTCACATGTTCAATCTTCCAACACTTTGAGATAGACCATGACAGAGATTTTTTTTTTATGGCCTCGCACCTTGCTGAAGTCAAAAAGAAATCCATAACTTCATTTTCTCCTCCACTTGCTTTGGTGTCCTTTAACGTTTTTACTCTTGCCAACGCTGTGAAACACCTAAGCCAGGTCTCTACATATTCAGGATCCTCCATCGTGATTAAGTAACCAATTGGTAACACTATATTGTTATGATAAGTATTCTCTCTGACAGATGTAGTCTCGTCAAGAGAAGGTAACTCTCTCATAGGTATAGTGATACTGCCTTTTATACCATACCTATTTTTATATATCACTAGTTTTAAAGATAAAAGCAATACAAATAAGTATTAAGATTTTTTAATAAAACAAGACATTTTTTTTATTTTAGTGACAGTTTTGTCATATCCACTTCTCTTGTCCTCGTCTGCCTAGATCAAGGCCGGGGACATGAAGACATCTGGAAAGAGACCAATATGAAGTGAACGTCTCTGGTGCCCTGCATACCCCCCCATTGTGCTATGTGTACTCCACAATGTATTGCTGTTTAGCTTGAAGGGGGCTCCACTGCCTTGTTTGGAACTGAAATTGTCCATCTAGATTGGTTGTCAACTATTCAAACCGATTTCTTGATAACTTGGGAAGAAGAAAACAGTCCATGGATTACTCAAAGACATTAGCACAAAGTGAATAAAAAGCTTGTCCCAACCAAAGTTTAAACTTTGTTCAATTTCTTGTCATGCTAACCACTTGCATATCATTGACATGATAGTCTTGTGACCATATACAAAGAATCTTTTTCTTTGTTTATCCATCTTCCTACTACAACTGTTTACATTAAGTGAAGATATTGTTTTCATTTTCAGACAGCATCTATGATGCAAAAAGCAGCAATGAACACAAATACAAAAAGAAAAAGTAACTCTGGCAAAAATCACATATTATCATTGGTTCTAGTTTTCATGTGGTTATATAAAAAAAAAATTGAAAAATATTTGTGATAATTTTTTTTTTACTGTTATTTAATTGAATTTAAAACTTCGAAATATGAAAAAACACAGAAATTTAACAATCTGTTAAATGTTTTCAAATTTCAAAAGTTCTATTGAACTAAATTTGAATTGCAACTTGCTAACTAATTTACATAATTTTACAGTTGACAATGGTGAGAGATGTAACCATAAGTTCTATGCTAACAGTTTCTTCTATCGCACTTCTCACTTGTGGAACTCTTTTCTGGCTTCTTGCTTCCCAGTTCAGTGATCCTCAAAAATTTAAATGCAATGTCAATCATCATCATGTCTTAAATTTTGTTCTTTTATTAATCACTCTCTTTGTTAGTGATTTTTCTTTCTCATATTCTCTCTCACTCAGTAACCCCTTGTGTCTTAGTGGCTTTATTGTCTTGCTTGGAGTGAAAGGATTAAAAAAAGTTGCTTTTGTTTTTATTTCAATGATTTCTTGTTTAAATTTGTACTGAGAGGGAGAAAAACAACTTTTCACTTTTATCTTGATGGCTTGCACACTTGTTTCAGGTTAAAATCAATAACTATTTTTGGATGCTGGAAGAACATGCACACACTCACTTTTTACTAAAAGAATAATAGTAATACTAATGGTAATGGTTAGATTAACTGTTTCCTTAGAATTGAGCAAGCAAGCAGAGCTACTTTTAGTTGAAATTTGTCAAATCTTTCTATTAAGACAATTCTTTAGAAAAACAGGTTTCTCAAGTCCAATAACTGTTATTGCTCTTTCCAATATTGATGGGGCTTTCCTTCCAAACCTTTTGTTTGAAGTAGTGTGGAAAATCTTGATTATGTCATTATTATTTTCAAGTTCAGTGTGTCATCCATTTCAGTTGTTGCTGTTGTTAAAAGTCCTCAAGTGATGTGGTTTCTATTATTTGGTACCAGTTCTTTGTTAGTGATTCTGTCCCTGACATTCACAGAACAATGATCCTCACTAAGTCCTACAAAATTAATTCCCCTGAAGCTACCTTTAACCATTGATCTTAGAAATCAGTTGTATACAACCACAGTTTAGATATTATTGAACAAGTTTGGCACAGTGCCTGACGTCCCTATGAAAAACTTTATCTGACAAGGCTTTTTGAGAACATTACTCAAGTTTTTAATTTTATTAAATTTTATATTTTGGTTTTGTAACCTCTGGCTGCGTTGGACAAAATTACTGTTAGTGCAGCCTGTTCAGTTCCTTTATCTCCAACACTAAATTTGTTATAACTCATCTTTTATACTGAAGTATATGAAGTGTTTATTATTTGCTAATTGTACTTCCTGAATGTTTATGATGGATTCAGAATAGGTGCCATTATGGATTCCATTCTAATTCAGGATCAGAGTTTCTTTTCTGGAAAGGATTTTCTTTTTAGAACACTTGGTTGATGTTGACTTTTTCTTCTCTCTTTTTTTGAAACTTGCTAATTTTTAAAAGTATTTTATATATTCTTGGAATAATGTATTTATATATATATATATATTTTATATATTCTTGGAATAATGTATTTATATATATATATATATTTTATATATTCTTGGAATAATGTA
>OZ038482.1:3936079-4021079 GCA_964036315.1 Acanthosepion esculentum
CTAGTCAAGGGCAGGATTTCCCTGGTTCCTGCTTCATTCTTATTGCATTATTCATTCAAGAGGCCAGGAACGGATACCACATTATTTGATATAAACTGTAAGATGACCTCTACCCGTACAGCTTGTCTACTTTTAAATCTCAAACAAATTTATTGCAAAAAAAAACCTATATTCATATGCTGAAAAATTGTCTGTATACATATGAGCATACAAATACATATTCAAATTTAGTGTGTGTGTGTGTGTGTGTAATATATATATATATATATATATATATCATATTTTTATTTTTACTTCAAACAGTGTGTACTAGATCTATTGGTTTGCATTTTCAAGAAATCTTGATAAACAGGATCTGCTCTCTGGTCTATAACACCAAAATTAATCCCAAACAAAAAATAATTTCAATACTAATTTACATTAAAAACAAGATAAAATTTCAAGAACATCATTTACTCACTTTCACTTATTAGACATTGAATTGTGTCGTTTGGCATCATCCATGACTTGCCTAGACTTTTCTGCTAACCTGATGAATATTTCAGACCATTCTTAAATTTTAAAATTTTGAAAAACTAATAACATTTTTGCTCTTATATATAAATACTTGTTACAAAATAAAATCCTTCCATTTGCCTTGATAAATTCCCTCACAGGACAAAATGCATTGGCTAAGATAAGTTTTCCTTTTTGTCTTTATTCATATATATATATATATATATATATATATATATATATATATAAGGTTAATGGTCAGGGTTGAATAAGACCAGGAAACTAGTATTAAAATGTGTAAAAGAATAAACTAAAAATAACATGTAGAGTGTTTAATTGTAAAAAAAAAAAAAAAATCATATATATATGCAGAGAGAAATTTGTATATATCCACTAATTAAGCACTTGATTACAGGCATACCCCTTTTCACGTGCAATATATATATATATATATATATATATATATATATATATATGTGTGTGTGTTTAATTTGTAATTATTCAAGCAGAAAATGTACACATACTCACAATGTGAGCAGTTACCTAAGTAAATGTAGACCCTAATCTTTGCACATATTACAAATGCTCATGTCTTTGGAGACATAAGGGCACTGCCATAAAACAAGAATAATGTCCCGAAATCAAACACAAATCCAATTATTACGTTTATGTCTAGCCCAGGATGTGTGGTGGAGATATAAATGAAGTAAATAAACTGTATATAATTTTTGGTTTTCCTTCTACAAGGATTGTCCTACTCTGTGGCTATTTTGAAACGTCAACTTGGAATAAATGCTGCTGCTGACAGCCTCTTTCAACCCTATCTTCACCCTTCTCATAACACATGGCTGCAATAAATTGCCATAACAGAATTTGTTTTTATGGGTGAGATAAAAGAAATGACAAAAAATTTCCAAGTAGATGATTCCTAACAAAAGCATATATTAAATTTCTCCATCCTGAAATATGTCCATGTGTTCTCTGGTAAGACTTTCCTCTGAAGCTGGCTTCACTTATTTGTCAGTTCAGATTTTGTTGTGGAATCATTTCTTAATACCTTCCTCTTGGCATTTGCAGTTCCATGATTTTAAAGGCAACAAAAATATTGTTCACATTTGAAAGTCAGTGTATAGCAAATAAGCTCAACTTTGTTCATGACAGCAAAAAAAGATTTTACTGAGTGCATTTTGAGGAATTAAAAAGCACTTTGCATAAACAATGACTATTTCTGTAAGTATTAGCATTGAGGACACACTAGCCTCAAAGATGCACCCCAATTTGGATTAGAAAACATTTTGGAAAAGGAAATAGAACCTTTACTCTGTATGATGCAGGATATATTTTCCAAACTTGTTTTGACGTATGTGGTGGGGATAATATCTTCAATATTAGGACAATTTTATTGTATGCTAATGGCAAGCAGGATTCCATAAAATATCCCAATGCCTGCCAATAAGATTAATATCAAGAAAAATACAGTTTTGTTTACAATTTTAAATTTGTTTACTATTTTTAATATTACTATTACTTGACAGAAGAATTTGAATAAACCAGATATTTTTTACCTTATTCAAAATTTCAATTTCTTTTTATTGAATTGTCTTCTGCTTTGATTTTCACTTTCATGATTGATCAAATATCTCTCTCTCTCACACACACACACACACACACACACACACACACACACACACATGATAGGATTAGAAACAAATAGGAAATATTCATAAGGTTAACATGTTTAGCTTTTATTAAAGCTTTATCAGAAAATGAAATATGAAGGGGAAAATTCTGGTGTTTTTATTTTTGTTTGCTTTCCATTGGTTAAGCAGTCCTCACACGCATCCATCCTGTCAAGCAGCAATCATGTATAATTCATGTCTGTATGTGTATAATAATTCCTGTTTGTCTATGCAGGCTTCAGATGACGTGTAGTATTTTCTGTGCATCTAGTAGGCATTTTTATCCATGTTTCGTCGTTGCCCACATATTTATTTGGGGGATATTTTGTGTGACGGTGAAAGAATTTAAGTTACACTGGTTATGGTTGTAGGTAAACATATATATTTTAAGTATAGATTTTATGTGATATAATACCGTGTGTTTGACTTATGTTTATAGATGACAAAGTGATTATCAGAATTCCCTCTATTTCTTGCATAATGCATTTTGTTCTTTTCTAATTAGGGTGGCATTTATAAAATCAAAGTTATGGCCTTTTTTGTTTCTGTGTATTATGAGCTAGTTTAAAGGTTTGTTCCAATGCAGGTCCCTCTTATGCTCGTAGATGCAGACCTAGATTTCTGTGTCTTTCACCAATGTAGCTCTTCCTACATTGCAGGCATTTTATGCCATCTAATGTGGCTTTAGATCTATTTTCTTCTTAACTATATCTCTGATTGTCTTTGAGATCTTAGTGTTTGCAATAACTAGTTTGTTTTCAAATTTTGTTGATAGTGTTTTTATATATATATGGTCCCTGAGGTTTTTTTAGTTATTTTTAAATTTTTAGCGTGTACATTTTGATTTATATATAGATATGTATATGTGTGTTCATGTGTGTGTGTGTGGATATATGTGTGTGTGTGTGTGTGGATATATGTGTGTGTGGATATATGTGTGTGTGTGTGTGTGTGTGGATATATGTGTGTGTGTGTGTGTGGATATATGTGTGTGTGTGGATATATATATATATATATATGTGTGTGTATATATATATATATATATATGTGCGTGTGTGTGTGTGTATGGATATATGTGTGTGTGTGTGTATGGATATATATATGTGTGTGTGTGTGTATGGATATATATATGTGTGTGTGTATGTAGATGTGTTTATATGTGTGTGTGCATGTTTATGTATGTGTAAACACACACACACACACACACATACATACATATATATATATATCTGTATATGGGTGTATATGTACGTATGTGTATTTAGTTAGACGGATAGATAGAGGGATACATTGTTTATTTGTTTAGATGGTTTAATTTTTCTTATGTTTTCTGATGTTTAAGAAAAATTTGCGTTACTACTACACACTGACGACTGGTTAAACATCTAAAAACATGAAGGGAAATTAATTTCTTTTAACAATATGTGGAAATAACCACTCTTTGCCAGATGACGGTCGCAAGACCAGAAACACATGTAGCAAAAGTATGGAAAATAATGAATAATATATATTTAAAAACTCCCACATTATAGCCAAAAATATTTGCGGCTTCTCTCTTCTCTTTAAAATATACATTTTCCTCTTGTTGGAACAACTATGACCTCTCCCTTCTATATATATATATATAATAATAGGAAAGAACAATGATATTTATAATTCAGTGTTCTTAGCATTTATTTTTATTTTTAAAAACAATGTGCAATACAACCGTAAAGCATATTATTATATATATTATAATATATATAATATAATAATATATATATATATATATATATATATATATATAAATATATCTCACACAAACTTCTTTCCCACCAGATACTGAGATACTTCAGTGGGCTGGTCTATCAAACATTGGTTTTTATGATCATGAAGCGTTGACTTAAATAACGGTTTGGACACTTGGTCCACTCAATAATAAGACTTCAGAAGCATGCTCTCTATCGGAAGTTTTGAAGGGCAAGCGCCTGCATTCTAAAACCCATAATCATAAAGATTTTTAAAAAGATTCCCGTAAAAAGGCAGAGATAGATGCAAGTGCCTGAGAACAATCCTGCAATCTGGAGAGGACATTGGCAGAACATTGTTTCCAATGGTACAAAGGATTTTTAGAAGAGACAAACTTGTCATTTGGAGATAAAATGGAAAAGAGAGATGGTTAGAACTGAGGAAATATTTAATTGTGGTAGGGTTAGGGTTATTGAAGCTATAACCAGCACCATGCAAATCCCAACACTGTGCATTATAATAATGTTCAGAAAAGTTTGGCCTCTAATAACTGTAGTCAGATTTGAAAATCCTCAAGTGAACTCACTCCAAGTGAGCCTGCTTTTAGCAGTAAACTTATATGAACCACATGCAGGTTGAAATGCAAATCTCTTGTTGGGTTCAAAAGTCACATGGAAACATTAAAAAATGGTTAAGAAAAACTAATTGGTATAAAAAGAGGTTGTGCTTTCCACAAGTTGGCATTCCATGATTTTATTATATATACATATATATATATATATATATATATATATATATATATATATATATATATATGTATATACACACAGTTTTATTAAATAACACTGATGAGGTCTGTTTATTCAACTAATTAAGGTGTTTTACATTGAAAATTAAAACTTACCGTCCAAAGTTGTTTTTTTTCCTCATTCAAGTACCTCCAACTGTCACAGTCATTGTCAAGAATTATGAGTGATCAGTACATTAAGAATGTATTTGACTGAATTTTGGTGTTTTTAGATTGCTGTAATTAGAATTTGTCACTTAAAGATGATGTCATCTGTAACAGTCAGATGTAAAAGCATATATCAAGTTTTTGTTATATATATATATATATATATATATATATATATATATATATATATATATATAGTGAACATTGAAGTCAACACTCAGAGGCGACAGGCTGTTTCATGCTAGACACAATCATCAGGCTGCCTGATGACATATATATATATAATTTCATAATAGTCTAGAACAAGAATTCTCTACAGAATGCAGAAAGCACTGGATGGCCATTTCATCCTTTTTGGGACTCCTGTTAAGATTAAGTTCTTTGCATGTGCATCAAGACAGATTTATTCAGCTCTTTTGTTCTGTAATGGTCTTAACCATTGAGACCTATTATGTCTAGATTATAAATCTGGCTCAGCTGTTATGCAAAATGAACTCTTTATTGAATTGAGGCAAGTATCTTATTTCTCCTTTCTCTCTTAGTAACAAAATGATGCTTGAAATGCTGGTAGGTAGAAAATTGAAGACCTTATCTTATAATCTGCCTCGTCTCTGATACTGTAATATTATCCTTGATCTCATGCATACAGAAAACCTAACATGTAACAATAGGTTATTGATGAAAAATAGTTTTTGTCTGAGTCAGCCAATCATTTGCATCTATTTCAGATCTGATTGCTTAACCCAAAGTATTGTCAAAGCAGATCCTAAAAAAAAATCATATTTAATTAATAACCTAATTTTAATAACCTAATTTTCCTCATGAAATACTTAAAAAAAAAATTTAAAAAAATGGATAATCTCTTGTAAAAATTGGTTGCTTTATTATTTAATATTTGAGAATCCTCATGTTTACTTTTTATCACATTTCATTATTAAGATATTATTAATTTGTTTTATAATATATAAAATCAAGCTGTTTTATTTATCGGAGATTCTGCCTGATCTTTATGAATATTCATTTGTTACGGTCATACAAGTCTTGATACTGAGAAATGAACCTGCCTTGTTTAACCATAGCAATATATCATTAGTAAGTAAAAGAGATCAAGTTTCTAATACATTTCTTTTTTTTTTTCATATTTTTATTTTTAGAATTCTTGCAATTGCAAAATATTTTTGATGGCAGTTAAAAAATTTTTATTCCCTACCAAATCTAAGTTCTTGTGTCAAACATAAAAACTTAGTTAGTAGGAACAGCAAGTGATAATAAGCACAAAATAACAAGTCTCAACTGCTGCATAACATTTTTAAAGGAAAAATATTTATTACACAATTACGAAAAAGGTACAGATACAAAGTTTGCACAAAAATTTCCTTTTTTGTGCCATTAAGGTAAGATAAGAAATTTCTGATAAAAAGGAGTACCATCGAAAAATGGAAAAAATTACGATTTCGGTTTAGAAAAAGACAAACAATTCAAGAAGGTAGAAAAACCAAATGTGCAACCACCTTTCAGAAAAAACCAAAACACCTTTTACTTGCCCCACAAGCATCTCTGGGACATATGGTAATTTTAGAAAAGTCTCTTTTAAATTCACACAGTTTATGCTTGGGAAAATTTCTTAGAATTCTTTTTGTTTTTTGTTGTCCAACTACAGGAAAATTTTCACTTGGACTTCAAAGCTTTTTAGTCTCTCTGCAGTTGGATTGTAACTGGTACTTTCTTGATGTCAAATACCTTCTGCTCCTTGATGTTGATTTACCTTGTTCCCAAAATATCTTCACTTCTTGTCCACTGACTTATGCTCTCTATATTTGGAAAATTAGGCTCACAAGGCCCCTATTCAGGTTGTTAGTAGAACTTTAGATCACATCTCTCATTGGTCAGTATATATGAAAAAATATTTAGTGGATACACATGTTTGTGTAGACATTCCTGTTTTTTGGGTTTTTTTTTTATTACTATCCTAGATTATAAAATTTTTATTCCCTACCAAATCTAAGTTCTTGTGTCAAACATAAAAACCTAGTAGGAATAGCAGGTGATAATAGGCACAAAATAACCAAAATAAGTCTCAACCACTGCATAACATTTTAAGGGAAAAAGGTTTATTACACAATTACAAAAACGGTACAAACACAAAGTTTGCACAAAAATGTCCTATTATGTGCACCACCTTTGAGAAAAATGAAAACGCCTACTTTTACTTGCCCCAGGGGCATCTCTGGAACATATAGTAATTTTAGAAAAGTCCCTTTTTATATTCACAGTTTGTGCTTGGGAAAATTTCTCAATTCTTTTTTTATTCTTTGTTGTCCAACCACAGGAGAATTTTCATTTGGACTTCAAAATTCTTCAGTCTCTCTGCAGTTGGATTATAACTTTATGCTTCTTGATGTTCATTCGCCTTCTGTTCCTTGATGTTCATTTGCCTTCTGTTCCTTGATGTTCATTTGCCTTCTGTTCCTTGATGTTCATTTGCCTTCTGTTCCTTGATGTTCATTTGCCTTCTGTTCCTTGATGTTCATTTGCCTTCTCTCCTGTTCACTTTATTGTTTCTGTAAAATAAGCTCACAAACCCCACATTCTGGTTCTTACAAGGGCTTGAGACCACGTATCTCATTGGTCAGTATATACAAAAAAATAATTTTCCATAAACTGAAAATGAATCCTTCACAAATTTGGTGGCTTTTAACCCCTGAGCCAAAAAAGATATACAAGTATAACAATTTTTTACACAAACCGTCAGGCCTTCATAAAAATACACTTTTCTCAGAAGAACGTGTACTAAAAAACAGCCTAGATGAATCATTTATTCAAGGCTAACATATTTAAAGTAGTAAAAATAAAATTTCTATCAAGTTAAATTTACATATTATTGTCATGTAAAACATCGATACAAGATTGAGTAAGGTTAGTGTTATATTATATAATATATATATATATATAATATTATATATTAAGGTCATGTAAAGACATTGATGCAAGATTGAGTAAGGTTACTGTCAAGTTGAAGCCATATTGAATACAACTTGAATTTACTGTATTGGTATCTTGAGTACCACTGTTTATAGTAGTGTTTCATTTGTTTTACTACCAAGTCCGACTAAAATGACACAAATCATCACTAGTAATAACCTTGTTATATTAGCTTATATTTCATTATTAAAGAATGCAGTTTTATTATTTATTAATATTTTAGGACAATTATCCCTATTCTTATTATATTTTTTTCTAAATAAAATCTTGAAATTACTTATTTCTTAAGCTAGTTAAAATGATGGGGAAAAATATAATTTTAATCTCATCAATAATAGCATTCCTCTTTTACATGTCACTCTTAATGTATACAACTGTAAAATAGGATTAAAATAAGCAATAACATAGATATTTTGAACTGAAGGAGTGGGTCCACTTTTAAATCGTTCTTTATCATTAAAAGGACATTGAAAGTCAGAAAAAACATTTTTGCTTCTGCAATTTTTATTGCGTCATGAGCAAATCAATAGAGATAACTCATTTGCTTAGATTGTTTCTTGATACAATCAAACTTTTCATTTTGGTATATATAGAAATAAAGATGCAATGTGATTGGTCCTGACTTGGAGTTTCGACTCCAGTCACTTTCTCACCGACGTAATGTGGCTTCCCTCTCTTTTTTTCTATAAATATTTTCACAGCATCTGCTCTGACGAGCTATTTACAATGCTGCCCTGACTACATGAATTTAAGCATGCTACTAGGTTGACATCTCAGTCCCACCCTTTTGCTGTCAAATCAGTTAAATGTAACTGCCTCTTCTACTCCAACAGCTTCTTCTCTCACACTTCCTAACAGTGGAACTTCCTTCCTGTTACTTGCTTCCCTGATAACTATAATCTTTAAAAATTTATATGTAATGTCAGTCAACATCTTCTGTTGCCTTATCCCTGTTCTTTTTATCCTCCGCCATTCCACTTTTTAATCCTTTCCTCAACCCCCCACCTGTACCCAATCTTTTCTCTGACTTACACTCTCTGTAGTCCCTTCTATGCTAGTGGCACTCCTGCCTTACTTGGAGCCAGTCAGTTATGTGCCATGCATGATACGTGCTTAGGCGATCATGTATCTTTTGATATATGACTGACCAGGTAAATTTTTTCCCACAGTAGGTTGCCATTTCTTTCTGCAGTAGACCAGTTGCCATCCAAGGCCATAGAACCCGTTCTGTCCTGCTATTTACTCATAGGTGTTGGGAGAAGAGAATTCATACCTTTCCCAAGGGTATTAGCACATAAGTGAATGAAATGGATTTGACTGGAATTTGAACTCTGTTGTCTGATTCCTCAATCCAAGCCACTATCCATTATTCTATCTTGCCTCCACTTGCTTGGGGTGAAATGCTTTATATATATATATATATATATATATATATATAAATAATATGTGTATGTAATATATATTCATTTGAAAGAAAAGTATCTATTCCTACCATGAATGAAATCATTTGATATACATTTTAAAAATTGTTACTGTAATTTTATTTGACACAATATAAAAATTTACCTCGATGTCGTCTGCCTAAGTTTGTAAGTCAAGTGTAACCTTTTTAAAAAGGTTTTTCACATATGAGATGTAAGGTAATTCTATTAGTCATTTTGTGTCTCATTGTATGCCATCAAATTTAACAATATGAAATGATTCCCCTTAAAATATTTGAGGCACAAACCTTTTTGCCATCATTTAGTTATTCCAAAATCATTTACATTTACAGACTTTTTACAATTATAACTTCTTATTTTTTTTTTCATAAACAATTCAAGGGATTGAACTGGGAACCGCTAGATGAGGGATACACTAATCCAAGCAAATAGAGGGATTATTTCTTTATAAATATTTATTTCTTGAAAATCATCTTTCTAAAACATCATTATGAAAACATCAAATAAAGAATGTTTATATTTATTTTCAGTCTGCACCATTATTGAACGATAGTTAAACAAGCAATTCAAGAGATGCAATGAAAATTGGCAAGAATAAAATGAAAAAAATACAAGTCAAAAATTAATAATCATGAGTAATTCGCTATTTTAAATGTTTTTTGTTTTGTTTTTTTTTTCCCCCCAAGCAAGGCAATAATGCAACTAAGATGCAAGGGGTTACTGAGAGTAAAAGAGAATGAGAAGACTTTAGTGTAGAGAAAGGACAATAAAGGAATAGGGTTCAGGAAGGCAAAAGATGGTGAATGACATTGCATTTAAATTTTTGAAGATTTTAGGTCACAGGGAAGCAAGATATCAGGAGGGAGTTCCACAGGTGAGATGTACAAGAAAAGAAACTATTAGAATAGAGCACACTGTTGCATCTAGCCCGTTCAATAATAAAATGGTGAGACCTAGATACCAATCTAGTAGTATACTTAAATTCATGTAGTCGAGTTATCAATGAGGGAAAGCCCATCAGAACAATTACCATGAAAATATTTGTAAAAATTGTTAGAGGGAAGCTACATTATGGCAATGGGAAGGTAAGTGAGGTCAAGATGCCAGGTTAGGACTGATAATATTACAGACCTTTTATTGGATTTTGTCAAGAATCTCTCGATATATAGTAGAAGCACCAAAACCAGATATGGTAGCAGTATTCACTGTACAGGCGAAGGGTAGATGTATAAATGTGAAAGATGGATTGATAATGCAATTAAGAGAACTTTGATTGTGAAAATTTTGATTTTTGCCAAACAAACTATTTTATCAAAAGTTTGTTTTTAGATGCTTCTCTTAAATGTACACAGTGCGATGGATAAATTGTAGTCTAAATGATGCAAAAATGCAAATAACACTGACATCTAATTTTAACAGATACATTTACCAAAATTACACAAAAATATCTTTAAGTACTAAAGAGTAAATTTATTCAATAAAATCACCACTGGCTTCAACCACAGCCTAGATGACTTTGGAATCTCCTGCAACTCTTCTGGATGGTCTCCTTGTTAAAATTGGTGAATTCTGCCATAATCCTTGCCTTCAGTTCATCTTTGGTGTTACAAGGAGTTTTGTTGGTCTCTTGCTCAACTGCACCCCACACATAATAATCAAGGGGGGTGCAGTCTGGGGAGTCAGGTGGCCAGATGTAAGGGATGATGGGGTTGCAGAAATTGTCTGACAGCTATGACTGGGTTCTCTTGTGTGGCATGGTGCAGAGTCCTGTTGTCAGACATAGGGTCTTCCAGCAGTCACACTCTTGACTCAGTGCAGCACTATCTCCTCAAGGCACTTGATGTAGTCCTCCATGTTGAATTTGAGACCCTGTAGGAAAATGGAGGCATAACACTACTAGTGATCACTCCAAACACCATTAGACTCCTTCAGCTCATCACAAATCCACTGCACTTTCCTCAGATTGACACCCAAACACTCTGAAATATTCGGATTTGAGCTTCCAGCGTGAATACCAAGCAGTACAGCATGCTGTTTCAAAACTTCTTGCAGAGTGAATTTCATCATGGTGCTCTTTTTCTCACAGACAGTGCCCAACTGACCTTACTGTACTGTGCAGTTGACAAAATTCAAAACAAAAAACACACATGAGAGAAATTAAAAATATATATAAAATGGCGACAATTTACCCATCGCTCATTCTGTGTATGTTACTTGGAATAAAATTAACTTTGTTCTTTTAAAGAAATGATGGGATGATTATTTATTTTTGCTTTTTCTTTTCTTTTCTTAGCATTCAAAAAAAGGCAAACATTGGTTTGAGTTGCAAATGCAAGATCGGCGTTCGTACTTATTAGCTGCCGAAAATGAAACTGAACTTGAAGAATGGATGTCCGCTTTCAGAGCTGTGATAAACGCCAATGAAACCAGCTCCCAAGCATCAGTGGAAAGGTCAAGCATTGATGGTGAGTCATTTTGTAAACACTGACTCAGGGTGTGTCAGGAATACCCTTCTCTTCTGGGCCTAGGGGAGGGGATTGATTCTTTAATGTTGGTCAGTACTATTTCCATACTTTTATTTCTATTTTCATTTTTCTTTCTTTTCATGATTTACACACAAATATTTTCCTCTGCCTTTGTTCATTCTTAGCAAAAAACCCGGTGTATGTCAGAAAGCAGATGTCATATCTGCTTGGTTGCTTGAAGTTGATGTATTTACAAATTCATTGAATAAATTTGAAAGATTCAGAATGTGAAGTCAGATTTTTCTTCTTCTTTTTTTTTTTTTCTTTTTTAAGGCAATTTACCCCAAGCAAGTAGGCAGGAATGCCACTAGCATGCAAGGGGTTACCAAGGACTGAGAACAAGAGTAAAGAGACAAAGTTTGAGGAAAGGATACAGACAAGGACAGGGAACAAGCTCAGGGTGTAAGATGTCAATTGACACTATACTTTGAAGATTATAGTTATCAGAGAAGCAAGTAAAGGGAAGGGAGTTCCACAGATGGGAAGTGCAGGAGAAGAAGCTGTTTGAGAAGAAACTTTTACATTTACCGTTTTGACAGTGAAAGGGTGGGACTGAGATGCCAGCCTGGTAGTTCATTTAAATTCATATAAGAATTCATTCAGAGGGAGGCCAAAGCACATCTGTGGTCTAGCAATTGTAGACTAGATGCCAGATCAGGACCTATCGTCTTGCATATTCATCTCTTGATTTTGTCGAGGACCTTAAGACGTACAGTGGGAGCACCAGACCATATATGACAGTAATATTCCATTCAAGGACAGATGGTTGATTTATAGATTTGAAGGATAGACTCGGGCAAGAAAAACATTCTGGCATGACACACAAAGCTAACTTTCCTTGTGGTAGCTTTTTGTGCCACTTGAAATGTCTGTTAGCATTTTCTTTTTACTTTTTTTTTTTTTTTAAAAACTGTATTACCTTTTACCTTCACAGGTAAAACTCATCATGCCACATAGACTGGGACAAATCATCCCCATTCCCTTCATATTCTATTAGTAAAAAGAAAGTTCCATTTGAATAGCTTCTTCCTGAAAGCTTTATGGGAAAGATTCCCAAGAGGATGCTTCCCTGATGACTCTTCAAGTCTAGAGTCAACTGTCATTTTTCCTACATAGCTTCATAATTTGCTCTTCTTACCTCCTCCTCCTTACATCCAAAAACTAACCTCATTCAGTAATCCTCTACCTTGAATGGCACTTGGGCCTTCTATTGATTTATACAAGTAATAAAATAAAACCTCAGAAAGATGGATAGTGTAATATTTATCAGTGCAGAATGTGAATTTGGCATGACAAGTTCAATTCCCACACAGTTTTGTTTTGTTTACTTCACACTAATGCCTGTGGGGTAGGCATGAATTTTCTTTCCTCCTGATATGAAATAGCAAGTCATGCTAGTGTCTCTTCCCTCAAGAGAACAACCAGTCTAGGAGAAGGAAAATTTTGAATTTAAAATCAGCCTGAAAAAGTGATGGCTTTTATCAGGCTATCTTGCCCAAACACATACCACTGCTAGTATTGTTGTAGCATACATGCTTTTCTTAAGGTCTAGGGGCTCTCGTGATGTAACATCCCTTCTACAGCCTCCTTTCACTAGTTGTTAGATTGCCTCTCGAAATAAAATCATTTTATTTAAGGCATCAGTTTAGCTTCAGCTCTGCAGTGATTCCTTTCATAACTGATTGAGTTTCTTAATTTTAACGTTTTTAACTTTTGCATTTTTCAAATTATTCTTTTTAAATCTATTTTATAAGTAACTTTAATTAGCTCATGCATGCATTTATCACAATAACAAAGAAAAACACTTAAAAAAAAAAAAATCTGCTGATAACAGATCAAAAACTGAGGGTGTTGGCACATGATTTAATGCTGACTGGGTGTGAGTTGAAAGCCTGGGTCTGTAGTCTGCTAAATGGCTGGTGTACATGTGTAATGTATATGTTGATACCATTGGGTGTGATTTGAAGTGGCTAATGTTTTGAATAAAAGAAAATAGTACTCCCAAATTAATTAACCATGCAATATGATAGATACCAAATGTGAACACGTGTTAATTTATGCACTCTTTAAATGTTGTTCCATTTAATCAATGAAGAAACCATTTGAAAATTTTCAGTTTTATTAATTTGTCAAGACCATTGGACATTTAAAAAAAAAATAATGTAAAAAATATACACAAGTAGGGAGTAGATAAAAGTTATGATTTATACATCTTCTCAAACTGAAGGTTTCCAGTTTGTGACTAGTTAAGATAATTATTTTGTTATATGATGTAAATATTGAAAGAGCATATTGAGGACTCAGACAGATATGGGTTTTTGCTAATATGATTTCCACCAGAAAATACCCCATCTACAAAAACATCTGTCAATGAGTAATTCTCATTTCTCTGTTTATTTTTCGGTCCATGGATAAAGGACACAAGCGTGTCCAAAAATTCCAAATTTAAAATCTTTCTTTCCATGCTTCATTTCTGTCATATGATTAATAATTATTTAATAAATGTTTATCATCTTGATTATATTGGTACCCTTTCATTTGTCCTTGTTTTATTAACTACTACTACTATATATATATATATATATATATATATATATATATATATATATATATATATATATATAATTTTGAACGATAAAAATTATAAAAGTGAACATTGAAGCCAACAGGTTGTTTCATGCTGGACGGAATTGTCAATGTTCATTTTTATATTTATATTCACATAAGCTCTATCTCTGATATTGAGCACTTTATCCCATAAATATAGCACACCTTAAAACTATATTTCTTCATATATATATATATATATATATATATACACACACACACACATTAAGCAAATGAATGACAAAATTCTGTAACATGTTTCATTCTCTAGAAAGACTTAATTTATTGGACTAAAGTAAATGTTTTTTTTTGTTGATGGAATCTCATGTGTAGAAAGGGCTGGTGGGTAAATATTTAAATGCAAGAAATGGTTATAATTATGCAAAAGAAAATGCTGAAGATTTAAAATTTCTGTGTTCCAAAATCTTCACTACTTCCTATTGGGTATCGGTTCATAATTATAGCCAACACTTGCGTTTTTATATCTCCTCCGTTCTTCCTACACACACACACACACACGCACACACATTTAAAATTCAAACTGATAAAGATATCACCTTAATAATCACTTACTACTAGATGTAAACTTATATTTGAGAAAAAGTTTCTAGTGTTTTAATGTAAACTCTATATTTTTTAATCGACTATTTCACATTAAATCCCCAAAATGTCGGTAATAAGGTTTTTTTAAAAACTGTAACATATAATTAAATGGCTTAGACTGTTTAAACTGAAAAATTTACGAAATCTCAATGTAAAGAAAAAAACAACGCCTATTCCAATAGAAGTTAATGACACTTTTTTACAACTTCTTTCTCTTTTTCTCTCTCTTTTTTCTCTTTTTCTTTTTTTCTTTTTTCTTTTTTCTTTATATACTGCTTTGTCCATCCCACTTCCTAATCAAGATATAACTTCCGTTAACAGATTTAAAGTGTCAATGTCTAGATTTCAGCGAAAATTTAAATTTGAAACAATAGAAATGTTACATCTAACTCAATGCTGTCTCTCTACCCTCCTACACTACCCCCACTTCGTGAGTTTCTTTATTATTGCCCGTCATAAATGTGTAAATTTATTTTCATTTTTTCATTTCAACATTTGGAAATAAATCTGATGATCCACTGTCCTTTAAAAGGGCTGTGGTGAAATAATTTATTATATGGAACCTTAAAGCAATCTGTTTTTATTTAAATTATATATATATATATATATATATATATATATATATATATATATATATATATATAATTCCATTGAGCAAAAACATTACTTTGGTCCAGTGAAGTCCTTCTTGCATCATCTTAGTGGCTTTCACTCCTTTCTTGGGATGAAATGATTAAAAATAGAAAGATGATGATGTGTAAAAAAGCCCTTGCTGAACCCCTCATTATATTTTCATCTATGCAGGCATGCTAAATTAACAATTTGCTTTAGATATGTTAAAGGAAATGACTTAAATTAGTTTGCTTCAGAGTTCTTTTTTATCATTAGTATTGTTAGCAAATTATTTCACAGTTAAGCTTTTACTTAAAGGCAGATTTCGTGTTAAAACCAATTTTCTCTGTTTCAAAGTATTTAGATTTTTTTATCTGTCTATATTTCTGAGATGAGGTATTATGTACATTATTATATTGTCCTCATATTTGTCACCATATTTATTAGTACACTCCGGCCTTCTTCAGGAAGTTGGAAACTCATACTGAACCCTTTATTTCGCTCACTGGGATAGACTGTTCTTTAATATTAATTCCCCTCTCCAAGTTCTCCACTGCCTTAACAGGGTATTGAACTCACACTCTTTGGGTCCTGTCACTGGATCTAGCCAACACCTTTATCCACTGTGCCATGTCCTTGAGGACATCTGTGTATGAATTTCTGGGTATTTAAACCTAATGTCTTCAGCAACCATTAGATTTTTTTGTCAGAAAAGACTCTTGTTCAAAATGCAGAATCCATTCAAATGGTCAAAGTTGAATATTAAAACTGACCTAAAAAATACTTGAATCACAAATCATGTGCCCAAAGAAAAAAAAAACTTCACCCACTAAAGCATCAAGGGGTAAAGGAGTAATGAAACTCAAGATAACAAGTTTATCTGTATTTCTTTTGTCGCCATCATTTTCCACAAACTTTTCCTTTCATAGATTTTTTTTAAAAATAATTTCACAGCAAGTAAAGCTACTAAAATACAAAGCGGTTACTGGGAGTGAAAGAGAATGAGAAAAGTTTAGTGAGGAGAAAGGACAATAAAAGAACAGGATTCAGGAAGGCAGTATATAGCAATTGACATTGTATTTAAACTTTTGAAGATTCTAGCTGGTAGGCAAACAAGGAACATGGATGAGAATTCCAAAGGTGAGAACTGCAAGAAAAGAAACTATTAAAATAGAACTTGGACTAGATCTAGCTATTTCAACAGTAAAATGATGCAAATCTAATAGTATGTTTAAATTCATGAGGTTAAGGTACCAACGAGGAAAGCTCATTAGAAAAACTGCCGTGAAAATATTTATAGCAAAGACAGAGGGTGGCTACATTACGATAATGGAAAAGTTACAAGTTGAGATGCCAGGTTGGAACTGATAACATTGCAGAGCAATCTTTGGATTTTGTCAAGAGATATACATATATATATGTGTGTGTGTGTGTGTGTGTATATATATATATATTGAGAGAAAGAACCAGACCAGTTATGGCAACAATATTTAATACATAGACAAGTGGTAGATCTACAAATGTGCAAGATGGATACTGATGAGAAAAATTGTTTGGCATGACTCTGTGAGTGAACATTCCTAGTAGCAGATCTAGCAATTGATTCAATATAATCGCTCCCTTTCATGTCAAAAATAGAAAATCTAAGTTGCTATCCTGGAGTTTAGCATCAGCCATGCTGATGGAGGACAAAAAAAGGTTCTCTATAATGATTAAAGGATATCAGTTTCATGTTGAAGGCATTAAAATTTAGAAGTCATTTCTTGCTCTAGTTAACAACTGATTGGCGGTCATTTTTGAGAGCAGCTGCTAGCTTTACTTTGTCAGACCTGTCATGCTTACTATTAAAACCAGAGTAAATAGTTGTCATTAGCATAAATGCTTAAACAAGCACTTCTTTTATGGGCTTCAGTACATCATTGTATTCAGTGAATAGTTTTTTTTGTTAAAGTTCACTCAATACAAGGCCCGAGAGCTACTCAAGGCAGGGACTTACTAAATGAAGTGTGTGATATGAATGTAAAAGAATGTGGTAGGAAGTGAAAATTGTTAAGAAGAAAGAGGATAGATAATAACTGACGCCTGACTTAAAGACGTTAAGATCGTAGTGGTCAAGGATGCCTCAGCATATTAGCCATTCTTTGTTTTTTTTTAAAAAAAAAAGGCTATATGACTGAAACTTCTTAAAATTGGAAAGCAGAGCAAATGAGAGTGAATTTGACTCTGGATGCAGCATTGGGAAGACTTTGCTGTAAAGTCGTTGTACCTGTTACCATCTCACTAGAATAATAACCAGGGACTTGGTTGTTTAATTCTGATTATTAACATTCAACTTGTAGTATCTATATAATTTGGAAATATTGTTACAATAGCAGTGAGTTCGGGGAGAAATGTTGCAGTTGTGAGTAGCTTAGATTTTGCCTTGTGTAGAGCCTGTGTGCTTCATTTCTGCACCTCTGAAGAATGTGTGAATGTGGGTGATCAACAAAGATGTTCAAACTGCCACCTGCTGGGGAAAATGATTTTTCTTTCTTTTGTTTTTTTTTTTTTTCATCTCTTTCTTTCTCTCGTCTCTTTCTTTTATTTTCCCTCTTTTTTCGACATATATATAAAACAGACAAAAATATACAGTGGGATATTTTTAATTGTCTCTAAAGTATTGTTTGTTAACTGTTGTTGATGTTTTCTTTAAACTCTAAATTGGGAGAGTGGTTTATGTGAAAAGCAGATGAGAATGTTACTCTTTAAGTTAATCAAAAAGCAACAATAACATTGTCATGTGAATTGAAAAAATTTAAGGCACACGATAGTTTCCAGTCAGATTCCATTTTTCCTGCATTCAATTGAAATTAGCACTCATTGAGAAACCTGAATGTCATAAAAGAAGTGTTTTAAAAACAGACCCGCCTCAGTTATACAATATGTCGTCATACTGTGATTGGAAACTTGACAAATACTTCATTGTATTTTTATTACAGAAAGATTAGGCTGCTGTAATTATCCAACAGACAAAGATTCATTTTTATTTTGAAAACTAAGAAAAAATCTGAGAAAAAACTACTTCCAATCATTATGGTTGAGAGAGTTGGGGGGAGTGCTCTCAGTGTAATGGTTAACAAGCTAAGCGATGATTACTGTCATGAAAGAGTTCTTTGCCTGCTTGGTCGGTTATATAGTCACATTTTCCAGACAGACTTTCCCTATTAAGGAGATTGACACCACACAATTTTCCTACCCAAATTTATGTCCTCCCCACCGCCCTGACCATTTTGGCCTTTTGCTAAACTAAGCTTCTTAAATATCACCGCTGACAGAGTTGACTCTCCAATGTTTTTCAATCCGTATTGAATGTATTTCCCTAACAGCAAATCTTTCGTTCTGTAAAGTAGTGGCAATGGAAATTGCAACATTCTTTGTTTGTCTTTGCAAATGGATTTTTGAAAATCCTAATAATGTTCTTTCTTTATTATCATTTGAATAAAAGTTGTGTGTATATTTTGAGCAGAAGAGAATTGAGCATTCTAACAAAAAGCACATCATTAGGAAGGGTGAAGTAGAATCCACCCTAGAGCTATTAAGACACCAACACACTTGCAGTATTTGTGGAAAAGTCAACCTCTCTGAGATCACACCAAAGAGGTCTGGTGCAAACGCCTTTGAATGCAACCCAACCAGAAAGACCTGCGGTTTACTTGTGCATGTTTTGTGACAAGGTTTGTAAGTCTGTTGTGGGACTCAAAAGTCACATGACTGTACACAGGGACAGGCAAGTTTTCAGCATATGTAACACAGACAAACTTTGTTTGCCACATGTGTCAGAGAGGTTGTAAAAGTGAAACTGACCTTAGGAATCACTTACAGGCATATAGCAGAGAGTTAACTCTGCTGTAAATGATGGTAGCTTTAATTGTGTTTGTCATTCAAAATTTGATTATTTCCAAGTGAAGAGAAGGTCTTCTTTTGCAAAGTATATATATATATATAGTGGACATTGATGTCAACACCCAGCAGTGGTATCCTGTTTCATGCTTAAATGTAATTCAGGCCTGAAGATAGCATGAAACAGTCTTTTGCCACTGGATGTTGACCACTTTTATATTCATATACATTCTCTCCCTGATAATCCATTGAGCACTTTAACCCTTAAATATAACCTACAATAAAAACGATATTTTCATTATATGCTTCACTCTTTTTTTTGCTCTGTCTGTTGGTGTTGAGCACTTTACAGCATCGTTGTTTAGCTTTTGGTCTTTTTTTGTTGGGTTTTGAGATTCTTGTCTAAGGTGTTAAGTCATCTGGTGAGTGGTCACATCAATATAGTTTTATATATCTATATAATAAATGCGAATGTTAGTGTGTCACACTTTTTCAACTTTACTCCTAGAGACCATAGCCTAACATATCATACCATTTTAGAATCAGGCCAACATTGTGGGCAAATCAAAAACATTCTGTGCCAGATCCAGACCTGAAACTTTGGATTCCCAAGTTTTCATTACTGTGATTGTTTTCAGATTCCACCATGTTGGCTTCTGCTGATAAAAACATTTAAAGGGACATAACTCTCTAACTTTCAATAGCTCATGTTCAAATGAAATCATTACTGTTCTCAAATTAGTATTTCAAAATAAAATTGTCCGTGTTTTCAACTTTACTCCTAGAGGCCATAGCCCAACATATCATACTATTTTGGTATCAGGCTGACATCATGAGCAAAGTAAAAACATTTCAGGCTGGATTTGGACCCACAGTCCTGAAATTTTGGATTTCCATGTTTTCATTACTGTGATTGTTTTTGACATTATTTTTTAACTTGATTATTTTTTTTGTGACAAATTTTTTTGTATAACAATTTTTATAACTTAAATGTAAAGAAATTTGGGAATAATCAAAATTAATTGCCAAATCCAGTGAAAGTCACCCATGAAATAAAAATTATTTGTACAGAAAGTAAGGACCTTCATACATCAAATTGTCTTTAAATTGTCAGCACAGCAGAAGAATTATTGTTGAACTTTTAAAAGGTAAGCAGTTCTTAAATGCAGCGATCAATTTTGAGTTCTTGTGTAGTTTGTCACCTATCACATCTACTACTCCCTACCTATTGTGATGAAGGTTTAATCATGTGCCGTTCGGGCAGCTCTTAAGCTAGTGTGTGTGTGTGTGTGTGTGCGCGCGCACACACAACTTTCAAGCTCTGTCTTCTATATATTTTGTTGTATTTTCCAAATTTTCAAGTGTCATACATTGAACTCAGAATTGTGGATAAACTGTCTGAAGTCCATGTTTTGTTGTGTTTTGGTTCAATAATTTCAATCATCTCTCTTACTATCAAGATCTAATATTTAATATTTGTATAAAATAATAATAATAATAATAATACATATAAATATTTGATATATATATTCTTTACCAGTGTGATCAAGTTCTGTGTAACTCGGCATTTTGGACTAATTTGAATGCCACCATTTCCAAAAGACAAAAAAGATGCCAGCATGTAGCCAAACAAAATCTTGGCTACCAAACTGACAACACTCAGCTCTTGACAATCAATGACGCAGAGTAAAACATGATAGTTTATCCACAATTTTTATCCTAATGTATAACATCTTATTTGAAAATTACAGTAAAATAAGTACCAACAGACTGTGTCAGTTGATAAATTCTTGCAACCTAATTATACCTTATATGTAATGAACAGAGACTTCTGTTATTTTATTTCTTTGTTTATCACCCATGATCAGATAAATATTAGCAAACTGGTTTCATTACTCAGTAAACATTATCTACTTTTAATAAAACTTAATGAATTATACGTACCTTTCAGTATTCCAAACACTTTGTACATTTTACACAAGGTACACTTACAAAGCCAATATTTTAATATCTTATGTATGCATTGATTCAGTTGAATAAGTTTCTTGTTTTCTGTCTCTTCATCATCTTTTTATTTTTACAAAATGTTATCCTCAGAATGAATCTCTATTAGATTTAAGGCGGTAAAAAAACATGACATTAATGTCTTACAGTTAAAAGTTCATTTGTTTTTTTGTTTAGTTTTTTTTTTTACAAGGCATGAGTTCAATCTCTGCAGAAATACGATATACCAACTGACAAGAAAATAAGGATTGACAGAAAATAAGGGAGAATATATTTGTTAATAAGTTCTGAATTTTCTTAGGAAGGAGACCTGATGAATTGTAATGACAAGGCTTATTTTGGTTTTCATGGAACAAATAAACCATTTCATTTAAACATTCTCAGGAGGTTATGTAATCTGAAGAAATCTACAGCAGCCAGAATGTGATGAAAATATCAAAGAAATTGGTCTGAATGGATCCATGTATAAAACCAGGTCTCAGGAATTCTAACAACAATTTGCATGTTTATTTTTTTAAAATTGCATTGTTTGTTTTGTGTGTGTGTGTGTATATATATATATATATATATATATATATAAAACAGATGACCTTATCAAAAAAAATAAAACACCACCTGCAAGATCTAAATTGCAGACAACCAATATTATTCATGAATTCACTTGTCCCTTAAGGAACTGAATTCCTAATGAAACCAAATTCATGAATAATTAAATTAGGCACACTATTACATGCTTAACTAGAAGACTCATGTTACACCTATCTGACCCTAGCTCAATTAAGACTCATTTAAACAGACACGTCAACCTACCAAACTCCCTCCACAACATATGCGTAGAAAATACAAGTATAATAGCCTCATACACACATGTAATAAAAACACTAAAAATAATGGAAATATTAATGATAAAAAGAAAAAGTCAACAACATCAACTATGAACATGGCCACAATGTGCTGACCATGTTTGGAAAATAAAATGTTCGTATAACTCTAGACAGATACATAAAAACCATACATTCAGTTAAAAATGAAAATAAAAATCATCCTTGATAATGGCTAAAAGAATCTCCGAAAGTGCTTGGATATGCAGAACATTTTGACAATTTGTACACACTTTGTCCAGAAAAGAAAAAACTTATATGAATACAAGAAAAATTAAATAAAAAGCTTAATCGCAGTAGCTTTTCAGTCATCTTTAATGAAACATCTATAAAAGAGGGCTTGCTGTTCAAATACACAAAAAGTAAAACCTTTGTAATATAAGCCTATATGTATATTATTTTGACTGTATGCAAGATTTTTGATATGAAAAACATTGTCTGATGAGATGATCCCATGTAGATATCACTGTGGTAAAAAGAACAGGATTCATAAATAAAATATTCATTTTTCTTTTCTTTTTATACATGCATAGAAGACTCTTAAATAATGAAACAATTGTTTGTTTTATCAAAATGTATGTAGACATATTTTATCTTTAAATTATTTTCAAACAAATAGATATTGGACAATTGTTTTTGTTCTTTCTGATTCAAGTTTAGAAGTCTTCAGAAGGTTTATCTTTGGAAGTCGTTTACACTGTTTTATTCATTACGTAAGTGGACTCAGTAATGCCATAGAGCTTATCTATCTAAAATTATATCTATCTATCTATCTATCATATATATATATATATATATATATATATATATGATATACTCTGTGTGTGTGTACGTGTATATTTATATATTATATTATACACACACACACACACACACACACACACATATATATATATATATATATATATATATATATATATATATATAGTCTATCAAAAATATTTTTGAAAACTTTGGTGGTGGGTTGCTTACACCAAAACATGGACAAAAGTCCATATAGACATTATGTCCACAAATCCTTCATTTTTGAGTTATTAAGTTTAAAGAAAGTTTACCATAGATGGCACTGTGTTGCCATGTAGACTAGGTTACATTTGTTATTTGTGGTTAGTCTGTCTTCAACATTTAACGTGTTGTAGTGAGTGAACTGAGAAGTGTTCCATTTAACAATGTTAATATCGTGAGCAGGCAGATATATTTATTTATTTTTTTACATTCCATGTGAATGGTAATGGACTCGAGGCTGCACAGCTGTATCAGATTGCATTTGCAGACTGAAGGCAGCTGAGTCAATCAACCTTTAATGCTGTTTATCATCATGTTACTGAGACAGTATTCATGGCACCAAGAACTATGAATTGAGGAAAACCAAGATCTGCTTGTACACCTGACCACAAAGAATACATTCCACAGTCTGTCAGAGACTATCCAGGTATCAGCACACGTCAAGTGGTCCTAGCATGTCATACATCTCATAGTACTGTATGGAGCCTACTTCAAGAGCAACTACTGTATCTATCATTTGCAATGTGTGCAGGGTCTTTTGCCCTATGATCACTCACTACAGGAGAATTTTTGCCAATGATTTATTGCACAACCTACCAATCTGTTGTTTGTCTCTTCCGTCTTGTTTACAGATGAAGCATCATTTGGAAGAGATGGAATAACAAATTTACCCAACCAACACTTGTGGGCAGATTGGAATCCTCATGGTACAACATAAGCTAGTTTACAATTAATGTGTGGGCTGGAATTTTAGGTGACTGTCTGGTAGGTTCATATGTTCTCCTAGCACATTTTACAGGATCTGTCTACAGGGACTTTATTTTGAACACACTTCCAGACCTGCTAGAGGATGTACCCCTGCTAATATGAAGACACATCTTGTTCATGCATGATGGGGCTCCAGCACATTTTTGTCACATTGATCATGATGCACTAGCTGATATCTACCATGAAAGATGGATAGGCAGAAGAGGACTAGTACCATGTCCTGCACATTCTCACAACCTCAATCCTTTGGATTTTTATCTATGGAACCACCTAAAACAATTGGTTTATATAGCAGACATTAATAATTCAGAAATGCTTCAGCAACATGTCATGGGGACTTACAAAACCATTCAACACTTTGTGGGAGTATTTAAAAGGGTTCACCAGTCATTGATCCGATGGGTGCATGCGTATGTAGAAGCAAGCAGAGGACATTTTGAACATTTATTATGAGTTATTGGGTTGAGATACAACAATAGTCTTTTGGACATATGTTTATATGGATATTTTACCTTGTTTTGGTGTCAGGAACCCACACCCCAAAGTTTTTAGCTTGTATCTTGGATTGTACATTTAACAGTGTCTACCATAAACCTTAAACTTAATAACTCAAAAATGATGGATTTGTGAACATACTGATTTTTGTGAGAAACCTGCCCACAAAGTTCGTAAAAGTATTTTTGATATATAATTTTTTTCCATTTTGAGGAAATGCTATTAACGCTGGCAGTAAATGCATTTTTAATAAACTTAATACTGGATAACTTCTAACTAAACTTACAGAACATATGTAAATATAAAAATATAAATACCAACTATGTTCCAGAGGATTATTACAAGTATATGGTTTAATTTTATATAAAACACTGTATATAACCCAAGATCAAAATTCCTAGCTAATGTCCATTGCTAAAATGTTACTTTATTAAAGACTAGTTTATTCATGCAAACAAAAATGTCACATTTTGTTACTTACTATTATTAGAATGTTTTAACCAGTGAGATTTTAAGTATATAAATACAATTAAAAACTTTTTAATAAGTAACTTGGGATTTTGACCAGTATTTTGGTTGTTTTATTTTTTGTGCAAGAATTAGTACTCAAGTTGCTCAAATAATTGTTTAAACTTTTTATGCTTGGGTCTAATAAACAGAAAAGAAAGCCATTTTATTGTAACTAACCCAAGATACAGCATCAGGACAATATTAAAAAGAAGCTCAACCTTATGTAAAACATCTCTGCCAAGTCAAGCCTAGCACAGATGAGAACATTATCAAGAACTGTGCATATTCCAATTGTAGCAAAGCATATAAAGGTGAAACAATCTGCCCTTTAAAATTAAGTCTGAAGGAACATCAAAAAGCTGTAATCCTGGGAGAAACAATGAAATCCCACATAGCTTATCATATATATGGAGGGAAAAGGGTAATTACTAAATCCTGTGAAATGAAGTGAAACTACTCAACAGAAGAATGTTGGAGAGTCGGATGTCTAAAGAAATCTCTGCATTATATTTAGCAACTTGTTTTGTTTAATTTTGTTTTTTTTTCGTTAGTTTCTTAAGCCACCCGGATTTCAGTAGTAGTGGTGTTTTAAAATGTAATCGAATTTGTTTACAGTTGCTTATAAGAACAAACAAATTACTTTTTTTTCTTTTTTTTTTTAAAATGAAACGTTTAAATTGCCAGTGCAAGGGAACTAACTCTAGAAGAACAAAAAATTACAGACACAAAATAATGTTATGTTATAAGATTAAATTAAAAAATTATTTTTTTTCTGGATATTAAAGTATTGAATTGTCTTGTGTATAAAGGGTGTAGAATACTCTAAGGTCTGTATACTTTACTATTACTTTTTTTAAAAAGAGTTTATATTTGTAAAATGAGTAAAATATGTATATTTTAACTTTATCAAATAATACACATGAAATTGAATTTGTTGCATTGATAGAAACAGTTTTTTCATTCATTGGTTTTATTTTTTATTGCAGAGGAATGTGCAACCCCAACAAAGTCCGACAATCATAAATTAGGATTTGAAAATAGTATGCATCCAGAATTAGTAAAGGTAAGTTGACTAATTTTAGTGACATTCAAAATCTGCACAATGACTGTGAGAAAAATCAAATATTTGTTGTTGGGTTCAGTCACTTTCCCACCGTCGTAACGTAGCTTCCCTGTGCCATTTCTATAAATATTTTCATGGTAATTGTTCTGACGAGCTTCCCACTTTGGTACCTAGACTTTATGAATTTAAGTGCGGTACAAGATTGGCAGCAAAGTCTCATCTTACAATTGAAATGGCTAGATGTAACTGTAATTTTATTCTAAAAGTTTCTTCTCTCACATTTCTTGCTTTCCAATCAACTTCAATCTTCAAAAATTTAAATGCAATATCAATCATTTTGTCTTAATTCCTGTTCATTTATTGTTGCCTCTCCTTAATAACATTTCTTTTTCTCGTATTCTTTCACACTCAATAACCTGTTGAGTCTTAGTGGCTTTATTGCCTTGCTTTGGATGAAATGTTAAAAAAACAAAAAATTTATATGAAAGGATAAACTAACAAATATTTTTGCATGTTTTTCTGATAAAAAAAACAATATGAAACATAAAAAAAAAATTCTTCTTTGGGATGACAATTTAAAATGTTGGTAATCCTGTTCTTTTCTGTCTTTTTCATTATATCTTAGGTGGAAAAATGCATAAGAATGTCAATTAATGAAGTTTTACATGGAGAAATATTATGAGAAACCCTAAAACATCTTCTGATTCATTAAATATTTAATAAATTTTTAAGTAATTCTCTCTTGGTTCTTTATCAGACTAATGACCCTTTATGATACGAGCAAAATATTGATTCTCCACATTTGCCTGTCTTTTACTGCTCTCAATACTTACACTTTTAGGATTTCGCCTTTTCTTTGAGATTCTTGTTTCTCCATCCATTTGCTCAAATTTGTCAGTTAGGTCATCATGGCTTCCCTCTGCTTTACATATTTCCTATGTGTTTTAAATTCTCTCAGCCACCTTTTCTCATATATCTAAGCAGTTTCTTTGTAGTTTCTATTCACCTCATTTGTTGTGTGCTCATTCAATGATAATGGTTCTTAAAAGGTCTTGGAATTTTAAGAACAGTGAACATACTGCTTAGGGATGATATTGATCACTCGATTGATTTGTTTTTTTATTGTTTTTTTACGGCTTTGCAGGTTATTTAAAGACAGAAATTATTTTTAGATTGTAAGAATTATTTAGAGATAATGATTTTACTGTTAAAAGTCATGCTAATCAACCCAAAGTTGGATGGAAGAGGTGGATTCCTGCCTTTTCCCAAGGGTATTTGCAAGTGAATATATCAAACGTGAATAAAATTGAAACTCAGCTGTCCAATCTCCTATTCAGAGCCATTATCCATTACACCACCTGCACATCCAAGTTTACAGCACCTAGTATTATCAAGCAGTCACCCATTTTGGTTCACTTAATCAAGATTTTCAGAGTTTATATTTTATCAAGAGGGACTCATTAATAACTGACTTTTATGACTATTGTACCTAATAAAGTAGGGTCTACTAAACAAAAAATTGGTTTGTTTATAATAGTTACAATGGTTTCCTCTCTTAGGCTGTTTTACTTTCCAAAACTTTGTTGTCCTGTCTATGACTATAAACAACATCTGGCAGGTTTTGAAGAGCGTGGAACCACTTCTTAATTGCTGTTGTTTCCAGGTACACTTTCAACCTGGGTGGTAGCACCTGTTAGTGTCTCAGCTATGGGCAAATAGTTAGCCCTCAAACTAGGTCAAAACATGATGAAAGTATAAAAATAGATTTTTAATGTAAAAATACCAGCAATACGTTTTTGAAGAAAAAATATTATCAGCAATACATCTGACTCTTGACAAAAACCCTCTTCACAAAAATACATCAATGAAACCTGATCTACAAACTTATGAAAATATATATTCTATTCATATGAACCTATCCTGAAAATCTTGTTGATATTAAATAATCCATTAAAGTGTTGATATCCTGTAAAACAAACCAAACCAAAACTTTGTTTACCAAAAACTAACCAGTTCATAAGTTGAACTGAATAATAGTCACATGTCACAAAGTATGAGAACAGTGATATTGGTAGTTTGGAGGAAGAGAAGTTGTAAGGTTTTTCACTGTTATGTGAAAAGTATTCAGTAAAGTAAAGAAGATTGTATACTGGTGATTGGTAAGCTACCATAACTGACAGGTATGCTTGAAAACAAATAGCTGGCCATTATAGGAAAATACACAGTAAACAGATTAAAATAAGTTTCAAAACTTATCTCCCAATTTTGTTTTGCAGAAATTAATCCACTATCAAAGTAAGATAATTCAAATAAATTTATTAAACTTAAAGTTGGAAATTATTTACACTATTTACATTGTTCAGACTGTTGTCCTCAAGGACACATGACCCCAGTGGATAAAAGCATTGGTTGAAGTAATCCAGTGACTTGGCCCAAAGAGTTATGAGTTCAATACCTGGCCACAACAGAGGTGAACAAAAACTTGGAGAAGGGAAACAGCTGAAACTGAGGTATCTGGAAGAGGCATGGCATGTGGAACTAGAACAATCTACCCCAGGTGGACAACATAAAAGATTTTATTTGAAATTCTGATCGCCTGAAGAAGGCCAAAATGTACAACAGCCAAAATGTTTTGTATATGACAACAAAGATGAGGACAACAGTCCGAACAATGTAAATAGTGTAAATAATTACAATGCCTCATCTTAGAATTATAGACGGATAAGTTTTTGAAAATTTTATTTCAATTTGTTTACTATTAATCCTCTGTTTCTTAATATTGAGCACTTGAAAAGACTTCTCGCCATAGAAGCGTTATCCTCCAGAAAAGCACTGGTTGACTGTTTTTTTTTTGGCGTGGGGGGGGGGGGGTCTAGGCATAATCTTTATTATTACTATGGAAAAAATAACATTTAGGTTCTGTTACTATTAATAATTTCAAGCAACTTTTGAAGGTTCTTAGGACATATCTCCTGCTAATGAAGTGGGACTATTGTATTTATTGCTATGCGACTTAGAAACAGGAATGTCCAATTAGAAAACATGAAATGCAAATATATAGTCTGGATAGTCAGATTAGCCAATCCTCTAATAGAAAAGTTGTATATGACCAATGTATTTACTCTTGTGTGTTCGGATATCTAGTCTATAAACTGCTAATGTTAATGTTCTCCTCATCATAGATGAAGAAAAAAGTTAAAACAACAGAAGTGTGGTTCTACAGAAGGATGCTGAGAATACCATGGACTGAACATGTGTGCAATGACATAGTTTTAGAGAAATGGAAACAAAAAGGACACTTATGCTTGACATCAGAAAGAGATAGCTGAAATTTCTAGGGCACATAATGAAGAAAGAGGGCTTAGAAAATTTGACACTCACAGGGCATACTGAAGGACGGGCATAAGAGATAAAAAAAATGCTAAAATTTACTAAGAGGTACAAAGGACAGGAAATTGGAAACTCCACATAGATAAAAAATGTTGTTATTGTTTGTTTTGCTGGCAGCAAATTTGTCATTATTACATAACATTAATTCATTTTAAAGAAAACCGTCAAAACCAAATGGTCAGTCTTTAGCAATGCTTAGTTTGGTACAAAGTCACAAATAGAAGGCATCCAATGAGGATTGAATTCACTCCTAAGTAGTAATGGTCAACTAGCTAGACTAGCTTGCTAAGCATTAACCAACAATGACGCACACCATTCTTGTACACTGTTGCTCTCTGCACAATTGCTCTCTGCAAAAGCTAAACACACACACACACACACACACACACACACACTACTTTTACATTGGTCATATACGACTTTTCTATTAGAGGATTGGCTAATCTGACTATCCAGACTATATATTTGCATTTCATGTTTTCTGATTGGACATTCCTGTTTCTAAGTCTCATAGCAGACTTTCAGAAGAATTGATATTCTTCAACAATTATGCAGAAACTGAGCTTCATGTATTTTTCTATATTTTTCCTGATTACTTAAAGAGTTAACAATTACAGTTGCAGATAATATCCGTCTTTCCTTCAGGTTATCGCAGTGATGTTTGTCTAAAAGAAAAACCAAAAAGAAAAATTAAGCAAACTTGAAGATCGACTGAATAATCAATTCTAATAAAATGATTCTAGACATTATTTGCGTTTGCTTTTCCTGACTCTTTCTGCCAGTTATTGTGCCTAAAATAAACACAGGATGACCACCGACTTTGAATATATTGCCATTAGCTAAATGCATGAGAATATTTAGAAGTCACATTGATTAAAATTTCTTGTAATTTCCTGGTTTCTATGCCTATAAGTGAAGCAATGAATTTGGTTGGAATGCCATGTTTTGTAATGAGATTGCTGATTTCATTAGCTTATTTGAAATAACATGATATTGTGCTCAGTTTGAAAACGCCATGTCTTCAATAGATCATCTTAAAAAGATGCATGGTTTTTTTATCTTAACCCTTTAATGTTCTCATGCAGTGCTAGTCAAATTTCCAACATCTGGTCTATTTAAATAAAAAGACTAAAATAATTATAGAAGTTATGTGGGTATTTTTTTTGTTTTGTTTTTTTTTAATTCCCTGTTTTTCAGAGTTGCTGAAAATTAAATGTTTAATTTTTAAGAATTTCTTTTCTTTAAAGCATTGTTAAAACAACTGAGTTCATTGTGTTTGTCTTGGGCTGATAATACAAAATATAACACAATTGTCTTGAAATAATAATTATTCTTTTGAAAATTATAGAAAATATCTTTTTTGTTTTACTTAAGAGTTATATGAAAACATACAGTTCCAAAGTGCTTAAAAGATTTCAGATTTCTAGATGATTCTTATTAGCAACTTAGTGAAGCTGTTAGAGTTGAGCACTATGTATACAATGGAAGTGTTGCTAAAATATCCCAAATCTCTTCAAAATTAGGTTTTAATTAGTTTAGTACAACTTAGTATTGATGCAGGAGTCAATGCTTTTTTTTTTTTATAGATTATCATAAAATATATTTTACCCTGAACTTTACAAAAACAAAGCTGGCTTCAAAGTCCTGAAAGATGTTGTTTTCGCTCTTGATTAGTACTTCTGTTTCAGACATGAATTATCAGTTTAATGCACTTTGGTAGGAAGGACAAAAAAAAAAAACAACTTTTTCATAACCTCCAGTCCAATGCTCTAACCTTCTCACTGTCTAGTTCAAAATCTTCAGTAGCAATTGATTGAAGCAAACAAAACAGAAGCCCACATGATATCAATAGACAATGCAAAATTGTTGCAGCCGAAATTGATTAGTTTTCTGCTAAGTTCTCATTTGAATAAATGACTAGAAAGTCCTCTTGTGGCCACTTGATTCTGCCATCTTGTACCTTGGTTGATTGAAGGAAAAATAAATGCGACTTAATACTGAAGATGATGATGATGATATGGATTTGTAGAAATTTTGGTAGTTTTTGCAGGAAATAACCTTCTCATCATGGAACATTTTATTTTCTGTCTTGTTTTCTCTTCATTTTGTTAGTCCTCCTCTCCACAGCAAATAGCTGAAAATCATAAGAGGAACAAGAAAATTTTTAATTAAAGTCGTATAATTTATTTGGCCTTTTTCTTTTTAACGATGCATGTTAAGAATAAAGCTTTTATTATACACTTTGAATTGAATTGTTTTAAATTTAAGTTATCAGTAAAGTTGTAAGTAATGAAATTTGAAAATGAAACAGGACCCAAATTACTATATATATAGTCCAATGTAGCAACACCAGTTCTTTCTCTTCATGGCCTGCTCTGTTCCCCTCTCATCTCAGTCTGCCCTGTTCTCCACTTGCAAGAGGGGAAACCTGGTTTTGTTCCTCTCTTGTCTCTTCCTCTTCTTGATTCACTGATAGGATTCAAGTTTGTGTTTGAAGTTTACTGAAAAATAAACTGTTTGAGAAAGAAAGAAAAATATTTTATATGACTCCATGTAATAAGCATCTGACGAAAGCTGGAAAACCAAAATGTCTTCATTGTTTCTACTCATAAGCTGAGACCTAATCAAAACATTTAACATGTGGACATTAATCAAAATAATTCACCCAATAAGGATTCATGCAATGTCTGAGGAATATTCTCCTCAAGAAAGTTCTTTACATTGGTTTTTTTCTAATTGGTAATCGTTTTCCATTTCTTTCAGTATCATTCACAAATTATATGGGCTTATGGCCATATCACATTGAAACTGTTTCCTGTACAATCACCAAAGTTAAGCAATGTCAAGCCTGGTCAGTGCCTAGATGGGGGACTGCTTGGGAATACCACATTATGTAAACTTGGGTGTATGGGTGGTGTAATGAATAATGGCTTGGAATTGTTAATTGGAGAGCAGAGTTCCAATTTTGGTTGGGTTCATTATATTCACTTACACACGAATACCCTTGGTAAAGGTATGAATCCACTTCTCCTCCAGCTATGGGTTAATTAGTAAGATGAGTATCACTAACTCATTACCCCCTCCCCCCAAAATTTTCTTACAATCTAAAAAAATATTTTCTGCCTTTAAATGACCTGCAAAGGGTCGATAAACCATAAAAAACACATCAATCAACAAAAAAAAAAATCACATATTTTAAATAATTGATATCCATTGCATAATCATTACAGATTAAGAATTGATGTTAAATTAAGAAACACTTACCACATTGCATTTATAGAAATGTATTTGATAAATGATATTTTGAAAAAATATTGATGGCTTAGTCATGATTGACAAGAATTACATTAGAATTCAGATTGGAAGGAAAACCTGCCTGTCCAAATGTGGAGAACAAAATATACTTGACACTAATTCAAATAAAATGTTTTAAATGTAATTTCCATATAATCAAATTTAGAATAAACCTCCATGACAAAGAGTAAGGCTGAGCTATTGAGCGTCTCTGTTGTGCGTGTCTCGACCATAATGACATGAATGAAATCATATTCATATTTACAACTGTGAATTATTACTTTCCGTGCTGATATTTTGTTTTTCATTAAAATCTGCTTAACAAGATTTTGTTTACCTTCACATTGTACAACTTTTTGATTCAACCGATTCCATTTTCCAATCAGACACTGATTGGGAATCAAGTTTAAAAATTAAAAATAATGAATGAAAAATAATTTTGACAAAAATAAAAAAAATTTCTCGATACTCAAATTGAAAAAAGGCTTTTTATTTTGGAATGATTTTTTTTTCTTTCTTACCTGCCAGTTTATGAAGGATGGTGTAGTCTTATGAAGGATGGTGTAGTCTTATGAAGGATGGTGTAGTCTTATGAAGGATGGTGTAGTCTTATGAAGGATGGTGTAGTCTTATGAAGGATGGTGTAGTCTTATGAAGGATGGTGTAGTCTTATGAAGGATGGTGTAGTCTTATGAAGGATGGTGTAGTCTTATGAAGGATGGTAGTCTGTGCCATTGTACAATGCACTTTATGGACATGGGTCACAATTATCAGAAACATCTAAACAAAGATAAATTGTCAAAAATGAGATTTTTGCTGATTTTTTTTTTTTTTTTTTTTTTTAAATTCATGTTTTATTTTTAATCATTTTAACTTTTTTTCTTCTTCTTTCAGTATTCTCGAGAAACGGATACATCGTTAGCAAAAGCCAGACAAGAAGACAGACAGAATTTGTTTGCCTTATATCCAGATATGAAAGTAAGTTGTGAGGTGGTGGTGGTTATGTTGTTAGTGTTTTTCTTTTCTTTTATTTTGGGAAATAGTTACTTCCCTCCATCATTTAGTGGCCAATTCAACAGATTGCATGATAACATTTTCCTTTCTGCAACTTTTATATGAAATACCAAATGTTTATGCACACACACACACACACACTGATGGAAAGAACATTCTATTGAGAATGTCATCGTTGATTGTCAAAGGTTTTTGTTATCGCCACAAAAATCATATAGAGTTCATTATTCTTTCCATGCTCTTTTTCAGCAACTTGGCATAAAGAAAGAAATCATATCTATTGTACTCTGTCCAGAATGGAACTCACACTAATTTTCTGGATAGACTTTATCTACCAGCTTAAATATAGTTCTATCCAAGAATACACAAAATATATATAATAAAAATATACTTTTCAGATATGCTATATTTATGGGTAAAAGTGTATATATGCTCTATGTATGTATACATATATGTATTTGCATATGCTCTATCAGGGATAGAGCATGTGCAGATACAAGACCAGACATTGATATCAATGCTGAATGGTGACAGTCTGTTTCATGATTGAATTCAATCTTCATGGCCTGAACATTACAGTCAAACATGAAGCAGACTGTCACCATTCAGCTTTAACCTCAGTGTCAACTAATCTAATATTAAAAGTTAGATGTTTAGTTTGAGCTTCTGCAATAATTGACTTTTGTAACTCAATTGGTTGAGTAATTTCCCAAGGAAAAAACGTAAGAGTTCAAACCTTACTAAGAGCAATTTTTCCTCAACTCTTTATTTCCTCATAGATATAAAATGAGAATCTGATTAGTTAGAATGAAAAGTAATAGAAATTAAAATGAAAAAAATTTAATAACATATCTTCTCCTACATTCCAAGTTATTATATTTGTTAGTTTCTATCCTGCCAAAAAATGAAATAATTTTCAATAATTTCGCTTCAGTCTTGCCACCAACAAATGAAACGTTTGTAAATATTGGTCACTTTTGTAGCAGTAAAAAGTTATCTTTTCCAAAATGACTTGTGACATTTTGGTATCAATCAAAGACTTTAAGAAATGTCCTGATGACTGCCAAGGCAGAAGATTTTCTGTCTTTCATCAAAGAGTGAGAGTTGACCTACAAATCAGTGTTACTGCTACAACTTCTAACTCCAAATGGCAAGTGCATCTGCGACTGATTTTTCTTGCATCATTACTTCCATTGATTATATTTTTAACAAGAAGCACCAGACCATTTGATCGCAAATTTTGTCTCTGTCCAACAACCTTAATCTTGGTTTAGTCTTTCCTGTATATTCTGACTAACAATATTTGCTTTCTTTTTTTTCTCTATCTCTCTTTACTTTTTTCCCTTTCTCCCTCCTTTCGAATTACTTATCCTTTTCTTCTGTTTCATTCAATTTTATTCCCATCTTCCTTTTTGTTTTTCTGTCTCTTTATTAATATAATTACTCTCACTGCAAAAAGCAGATGCTTATTTCAACATGGCTAAACAAACATTTATGCAAATACATTGTTCGTTAGAGGCAATTAGTGAGTGCATGCAATTAGAGATTACTGATTTATAATTGAATTTAGCTCCCCTTATTTAGGTTTTTTTTATGAAGTTTCTGATTATTTTTATGAATTTCTTTTCATGAAGTAAATTTGAAGAAAATGACTGCCAATTACATTGCGTAATTTTTTCACTGTTTATTTTAATTGCGAGTTGATATGATCAGAGTTATTTACACTGGCTTAAAGTTACAAATTTATCACTTCAGATCTAGATTCTAATTAGATTTTTTCCCCCTTTTTCAAAACATAAATTACAGTCAGTGGATCTCGTTCACAAGGCATTGACACATTAAACTATTTGATGAATTTTTAAAAGTTGTTATTCTATTTCTCACTTTGGAATTATTTCTCTGGGATCCTTGAGTCTTTGAAGAGTGTTTTTCTGTATCCTTTGTAGGTAAATAAGGAAAAAATCATCATTTTGCAGATTTCAGGATTGCTTGGATTATTATTAACTGCTGTTATTGTATTTATTTTTCCACATGTTGTTCAAATGAGTATTATTTGGCCAATGTTTGTTAATTTTATTAATACTGTCTGAAGATATGAGTTTCTTTTTAATTTTTTATTTTTTCTCACTATTTAAATTAGTATCCTCATCTTTAGTGTCTTTATAATTATATGTAGTGACTGCAATCTCCTTTTTTTTTTCATAATATTATCGAGATTGTTGGGCAGAATGATTGTTACTTCAGATTGAAACTGGCACCATTTTCATGTGGTATGAATGCTGTGTTAAAACAAAAGCAAAACTTTTACTATCATGATAATGAGCTATTAGAATTGACCACCTGACTTTCTGGATTTATTTGAAAATACAGCGGTATCATTAGAGAATATAAAATTGCTGAAATTCTGCTACTAAATTTAGAAGCAGGATTACCAAAATCAAAATCTTGAGAGCATATTGGATAATTATGTCTTCTGGCAAATTTAATCTGATGTAGCATTGTGATGATAAATAAATAAATAAAAATAAATGGCAAGAAGACCAAAATTTTACCATCCTTAAAAATAGACAGATAATAAAAATTGCCAGGCAAACAAAGCCATAGTTTGACCAACCAATCAGAAACTTTCACAACCAGGGTGTATAGAAAGAAATAAACAATAATGAGAGCAAAGTTTCTCTATTTCTAAAAATAGTTCAACCAACCAGCCAATCAGAAATCTTTCACAACCAGGATATAAACAAGCAGCCTTTTCAAAATGGATCTATAGATGTGTACAAAAACAGATGGAAAATCAACCAAAATTGTTGATAAATAAATTTTGTCCATTCTCCAATGTTGCAGTCATTGTGACACACCAGAGATGAAATAGAACAGTTTCATGATGAGCTGGCAACATGAAATGGTTGCACTGTTCCTGTTACATTGAAAACAAACATACCTTCTTTCACTATGTGGTCAAGTGGCAGCTACTACATTTGGATACATACATACATACATACATACATATGAAGAAATATAGTCTTCAGGTGTGCTATATTTATGGGGTAAAGTGCTCAATATCAGAGATAGAGCGTGTGTAAATATAAAAGTGAACATAGAAGTCAACACTTAGAGGTGACAGTCTATTTCATGCTAGATGCAATCATCAGGCCACGAGTGCTGTTATTTTTCTCAGCTATTTATATATACGGGTCAGTGGTGCATTGTGGGTAGTCTATTTTTGGCGGTTATTTTACCGGAAGTCGTTTATTTGTTTATTTGGGTCAAATTATTTTGCTTATTTTTATTTATTTCTATTTTTTATGTTATATATTTATTTTTTTTATTCTGATTGGTGCTTTTATTAACGTAATAAAAATTAGTTTATATAGCTTATTTAATAGTTTCGTTTTTGTTTAGGAAGATAATTAAATCTATTTGTTCAATTGTGGTTTGTTCTAACTATTATTTTGGCGGGAACAGTTTTTAATTTATTTATTTGGATTGATTATCTTTATTTGTTTTTTCTAAACGGCTAGTTTATCGGTATCGGTTGTTAGTTTATTTATATATTTGGATGTATTTAGATCAATTTATTTTATTTGTTGTTATTTATTTGTTACACTGTATATTTTCTCTTTTTGGTTTTCGATTTTTAAGTAACGCAGTATATTATTTTTTTATTCATTTTTTATCATTATATAACAGTTATAGCTATTTTTCATCTGATTTTTGTTTTGATTTTTATAGTCTAATATTTTGGTCATAATAGTTTGCTAATTTGTTTATTATTTACTTTATTTATTGATTTTGTTCCTTATTATTTATTCTATTTCGTCTAACAGGTGTGATTTGGTAATTTGTTTCGATTAATTTATTTTGCTTATTTTATTGTCATTTTGTATGTTTATGTATTTATTTATTTTTTCCATTTTCGATTTTTAAGTTACGTAGTAAAAATTTGTTTTCATGTCTGCATTTTGAGATTAGCTCGGATCTTTTATTTAATAATTTATTTTGGTCTGGGAAGGTAATGATAGCTATTTTTTCCTCCAAGCAAAGTTTGCAAGTTTTTGATTGGTTGTTGTATGCTGATGATTTTTTCCTTATTTTCCAAGATATTTTTGGTGTGGTGTGTGTTTTGTTTTTTATTTCCCAGATATACTTAGAAAGCATTGTGCTGTTCACATATTTAGTATTTGTGAAAGATGTTTTGTGTACATCATTTCTTTGTTTCCAGGGTTCTTCGGTTACTCCTATGTATACTTTTTCTTCATTATCTGGTGATTTTATTGTGGCTTGGTAGATTACTTTGTTTTATAAACAATTACTGTTTAACGGACATTCGTTTTTTATTCTGCAGTTGCACGTGGGTTTAATTTGTTCGTGTGGTTTGTTGATAATTTTCCTGTTGTGCTTTTTTATTATTTGTGCCATGTTCTCAGTGCAACTGTAGCTGATTTTTACTGTGTTTTTGTTGAATATTTTGTGTAGGGTGCTTGATTCCGGGAAGTGTTTGTGTAAAAGCTTGAAGAATATTTTTCCTATGTTTGTTTTTACATTTTTGCTGTACGGTGGGTTGAACCATATGATATTTCTTTTCCTGTTGGCCTTTTTTGTGTTCTGTGGTGAGTATGTGAGTGTTGTTGGGAATCCGCTATCTTTTAGCGCTGTTTTGTAGTCTTTCTTAGCTTTGTTAAATATAGATTCATTGAAGGAATTGTCGGAAAGTCTGCGGTTAATCAATTTTGGTATCTGTTTGATTATAAAAGGTGGGTGGTTGGAAGATGTGTGTATATAGAGTGGTTTATCATTGGGTTTTCTGTATGGTTTGTATGTGCCTTTTCTTAGGTTGAAGGTAACATCTAGAAAATCTACTTCGTTTAGTTTAGTTTTTATATCTATGTCGAATCCGTTATTTTTGAAAATCTTTATTATTGCTTTTCTAGTTTTGTCTGTGTTTTGTTTGTTGCAGTTTCTTAAGATTATGACACCATCATCCCTGTAGAGTCCTGTGTCATTTCTATCTATTATTTTGCTTAGTTTGTATAGTAAGTAAATACCTACTATTTTGCATGTCTCTGCACCGTCAAAGCTTCCCATTGTAGTGTCAAATATCCCATCTTTCTTTATCCATGCTTCTTCATGGTGAAATAGTAATGATTTACGGGAGTGCTTAATGATGTCAATTTCGTTTGGTTTTATTATTATCTGTTCCTGAGCTAAGTTGATGGCCTTATCTAACATGCGTTCTGTTATGGATGGGTAAAATCTACAGGGACGACGGTCTCATAATCATAATTGTTATTTTATTCCCCTCCCCCTACAGTCACTGAATTGTAAATATGGGGACTAGTTAGTATTTTCATAGAGACAGTGAGGTATTATGGTGGTTGTAGTAAGAAAGATACGTATGAATGTGTTTTGGTGTAAGGAATATTGTTCGTATGATTGGGTCCATGTTTGCGGCTAGCTAAGTTATAGTTGAGACAGAAGAAGACCGCCCTTTCCCCAATCCCCCCTTCGGCCTTGTGCCACATTTCTGTAATTTAAACAGAATAAATATCACTTTCCCCCATGGTGCTTCGATTGTATGAATTTAAGTATACTACTAGATTAGCAACTAGTTTTCACTGTTTTATTGTTGAACTAGTTAGATGTAACCGTCAGTTCTATTCCAATAGTTTCTTTTCTTGCCTATGGAACTCTATTCTGGTGTCTTGCTTCTCTGCCAACTACAATCCTGAAAAGTCTAAATACAATGCCATGGTTAGGTCATGTCATTTTGATAACTGGCCACAACTCCAATATTTGTGAATGCAAAATTTTGTATATGAATAGACTCGTCTCCACCACATGCAATAAATGTCCAATTAGGCTCATGTCTGGCAAATGTGACAACAATACAATCTATTGGAATTTTCCAAAATGCTCCGTAAACCAATTCTGGGAAATTGGGGCTCAGACGTCCTAATAATTTGTTGAATATCCCACCCATCTGGTAATGAGTATCATGTTTCATTTAAACTCCATTAATTCATATTACCTGACTAAGAGCAGTCTAACCCGTGTTCACATTAGCTAACTTGTATCAGAACACAGCTGATATAGACCTGGGTATTTCCATGACATCAAGATATGGTCGTGCTACTTACCATTACATACTGCTATCATATGACTTTTGGCATGTCCGTGTCTGTGTCTGTGTGTGTATATATATATATATATATATATATATATATATATATATATATATATATATATAAAGAAATATAGTCTTAAAGTGTGCTATATTTATGGGATAAAGTGCTCAATATCAGTGATAGAGCGTGTGTAAATATAAAAGTGAACATAGAAGTCAACACTTAGAGGCGACAGTCTGTTTCATGGTAGATGCAATCATCGGGCCACGATGATTGCATCTAGCATGAAACAGACTGTCGCCTCTAAGTGTTGACTTCTATGTTCACTTTTATTTATATATATATATATATATATATATATATGATATTAAAGTGGACATTGAAGTCAAAATTCAGAGGCGGCACACTGTTTCATGCTAAATGCAATTGTCAGGCCATGTGTTGTTTTTCTCTCAACTATATTACGGGTCACTGATGCCTTGTGGGTAGTCTATTCTTGTGATTATTTTGGCAGGAGTGGTTTGTTAATTTGTTTATTATTTACTTTACTTGGATTAATTTATTTTACTTGTTTTTGCTTATTCTTTTCAGTTTTCGATTTTTAAGTAACAAAAGTTTTTTGTGTCTGCATTTTGAGATGAGATCTGATTGTTTATTTAGTAGTTTGTTTTGGTGTATATACGTGTATGTGTGTGTGTGTGTGTGTGTGTATATGTATATAAATAGAGATTTCATGATGAACGATTGAGATAGTAGTTATACTATTAGAAGGCTTAGATTTGAAATGCTTGTCAAAATAAACACAAATTATCTTAATTGTTTTCATTTTTTTCTTTTATGGTTTCACTTTTATCATAATTTTTATTCATCAACAGTAAAGCAAGTAATATTTACTCACATTTTATATTACAAGTGTGAGTGGAGTTACTTCCCTTGATATGAAGATGCTGTAAATGAGATTACCACAAGTGAACAAGTGAAAACTTTATTGAGTTGGAAACATAGGCGAAGAGTGAAATGTGTTGCAAGATTAAGTAACAAGTGTGGGTAGGAAAATAATTTTACACTCCTTCTTCAACTCATATGGGCTGGCTTCTGTGCACAAAAATTGTGAAGGATACAGGTATTTGGTTTGCAGGTGCAGATTACTTTTATTTTGACATGGAGCATGGTTTGCTTTCTTATACCTTTTCAAAAGCATGAAAATCTGCAGTAAAATTCCTTGGTTCTGAAGTCTAGACCTGGTGGAAACATGCACAATTACTTTACTCTTTCAGATCATTATGAAGCAAAATCTGCCTTACACTAGCACTTGCATAGATTTGATAAGAATACACAGAAATGTTAGCGCATTATTATATGCAGACGCACATATTTTGAGAGGGATATTGGGGTAGAAAGGCACTGGCCAGCAAAGCTCAATGGTCAGAGCTTGTTATTAAAATGCATTATAGTCTGAGTGTTTATCCCTAGCACTTGTCTCTAGTCACAGCAAACTCAACTTGAAATAGACTTAGACTAAAAACAAGCAATTTTCTAATGAATGTTGTCTCATTGCATGAGTGTATGCATAATTGACACAATCAGTCCACAGATTGCAAAGAAAAAGTAATTGCAGCAAAAAGAATACACAAATTATTTGATGAATCCATTTTGCCCACATTATTGTTGCTCAGGATGTAGTTCTGTGCACAAAAATTGTGAAGGAACAGGTATCTGGTTTGCAGGTGCAGATTACTTTTATTTTGACATGGAGCATGGTTTCTTATACCTTTTCAAAAGCATGTACCCAAAAGCTGCTCACTTTAACAAATCATAAGCCGCCAATCTTAGAGTTGCCAAAATCCTGGCATCATCCATCAGTAGAATTCATCTGCAATTTGATTTATTTGTGGATTCATATCTACTGCCATCAGAAATACATTTTTGTATCTGTTCAGTTAGATATTTAAAAAAATTTTTTTTACTGTTCATTACCCTTTACAAGTCCCAAGAGCCACTCAAAGTAGAAAGTTACAAAATGGGGATGTTGTAAGTTTGTACAGGCAGGGACCAAGGGGTGCATGTTATGAGGATATGTTGGATAGAAAATGGTTGATCCTTGACTTGAAGAGGCCAAGATTGTAGTGACGAAGGAAGCATGCTCTCAGGAGTTAATTCCACAATACAACAGTTCTGGAGAAGTAGCCGTCAAAGTGGAACCCCCCTCCTCACCAATGGAATATGAAAGGAACAAATATGACACTGTGTATATGGCATTAAATGTTTTTCTGTTAAGAAATACGTAGCCAGCTTGAATGGTATCTTGCAAAACAGACATGCATTCTCCTCGTCTACATCTCCATGGCAACTTAATGGGAATGGAAAAATAATCTCGATATGTACAGAGAAGTGTGCACACGCACACACATGTAAGCACAAAATCTAATAATAATAATAATATGCATCATTTTTTTTTCTGTTCATTTTGCTGTTTCTGCATCAGCTTAGGAGGATAGATAAATAACCTGATTGTGTTGTTGACAAATTGATATGTTATTGTTGTTCTGAGTCAAGATAGTGGCAATTGTTGCAGTGGATGTGATGAACAGACTTGTGTAGATCAACAAAAAAGAATGCAAGAAGTTGGTAAAAAAAGGAAGAAATAAAAGTCTGTCAACAGTGGGTTTTTCCCCCTCCTTTCCAGAAGAATTGTTATTGTTCAATTTCTCCAAGACTCGAAAGACTGTATTTTTATTTTCTTTCTTTCTTTCTTTCTTCTATAGTAGCAGCATTAGTTTCCTTGTCAGGTTGATTTCTTGAATTGTGAATCTGTCCTGAATGGAAACCGAGCACAGATCTGTCCCACATGGCTTTTCTTATCCATGGGGAATGGCACAGCTGGGTGGGTTTAAAGGTGAGGGTGAAAAGGGGCAACCAGTGTTCTTGAGTTCACAGCACTTTTATACTACATTCTTTTTTTCTTTCTCTCCTTCACTTTTCTCTAAAGGAGGCAAATTGATCAATTTAGTACCCTTGCCAGTGTATAGATAAACAAGATTTTTTATATATATATATATATATATATATATATATATACTAGCCGAGGTACCCAACGTTTCCCAGGCACACATGGCTGCAATTGTATAACTGCACCTCCCTTTCTAGAAATGTCAGATGCATCATTTGTTGGTATACTAAGCTACTCCCCCACCTCATCTTTTTAAAAATATGTCCTTTGCAAGTGCTTGATTGTTCTTCATAAAGGAATTCCATTAATATTTGAATGCCAGTTTGGGATGGAATCATATGAAGAAACTATTGGCTGGTAAAAGCTCTTTGTGTTTTTCGCATATTTTGCCCACTTTATTGAAATAATCTAAACCGAACATTCATGCAAGACAATTTGTGTCTTATGTAATTTACATTGCACATTTGGAAAGCATTGGATGAAAAACCAAGGAGTTACGGCAAAAAAAATGGCCTTTTTGAAAAGTTTTTCATGGTTTTTCATTATATACAAGGAAGTGAGGAAGACTAAAACCACACTATCTTATTTCTTGCATGATGGCAAATTTTTTTGCTATATTTTTTAAGAAAATCCTATAAAAAATGAGGAAGTTATTGAACTTATTTTAAGTAGTCCAAAAAACACAATTTTTTTTTTTTTTTTCAGTTTTTTTGCAATGTTTTTATGTGAAGCCAATGTTGGCGGAAAACTATCGATCACTCTGCATAAACCTCGTAACATGAACGATGGTTGCATTAAGTGCAAAGAACATCAGCTCATCCAATAAAAATTTTGTTTGCATGTAACTTTGACTTGGTTTTTGCAAAAGGTCATACCCACCTTCAGTTTTTTCAATTTTTTTTGTCAAACCTGGGGATTGAAAAGTTGGTCTTGACCTACTTTAGTAAATTTGTGTGTACAATTTCATCGAAATTAGTCAAGAAATGTAGACATGCATAAATAGCATACATGCACACACACACACACACACATCTTCTGTTTTATTTACATATATATATATATATATGCACCCTTGTGCAAAATAATTGAAACAACCACATTAGTTTCCTTTCTTTCAACATATGGTCAATTTTAGACTCACTGAAGTGACAGGGTGTAATCGATTCCTATTTTTTATCAGATTAGGTCATTTGCAGTGGTGTGCAGTAATATGAATCTATTTTCAGGGTGTATGATGAAATTTGTTTGGCCTTGATAAAAATCTGATGCAATCATGAATGATGCAATATTTTTCATGCCCAAACACTATTGTCTCGACTGTCAATTAGTTGACCTATGGCCATTGTCTGTGATGGATGTTACTCCAAGGAAGTGTACAAAAATTGTAACACTGCACAAACACACTGGCAAGCCTTACTAGTGAGCAAATTAAAGTACTATGGACTGTCCCGGAAACTCTCTTGATTTAAATTCAACCAAGAATCTGTGGTCAATCTGCAAGGAACACTTCGTAGAATGGACATACAAAGTACTAACATGTGCACTGGGTCATGTTTCATTAGAAAAATACAAAAAAAAAAAGTAAATAATGACAGAATTATTTGTTTTGTTTTTATTAATTTGCACAAGGGTGCGTGTGTGTGTGTGTATATATATATATATATATATATATATATATATAAAATGTGTGTGTGAATTGAAATTTGGTAACATTTTTACTTTGACATATTTTGTCAATGAGGCATTGTCATCAGAAAAAGAATTTTCTTTCACAAAGAGAAAATCTACAGTAACAAGACAAAATATGATTCCTGTTAGGTGATTGGATATTTGATTTTTTTTAACTATATCATAGATCTTCATTGTAGAAATCAGGTTTTAATGAATTTCAACTCTGTTTTTATTTATTTATTTATTATTATTGTTTTCTCATTCTACTTTTATGATGGATTTCAAAATGACAAAACCGTGATGTTGATTTTGACTTGGGTATATTATGTGCATACTTTGGGTTAAGTATATATTATGATAAATTTTTCAAAATGTTCAGGCATTTTGTGATACAACAACACTGATCCACCATCAGTGGTACTTGTAACATACTTATTGAGATGAAATTGTCCAGTACAAATCTTATGCCATGGAACCATTTGAGTGGGTTTATATTGTGGACCTTTGCAAAGCCTGATGGTCATTTTGGAGCGATACTGTACATGTTGAATATGATATGTTGGTAATGCTTCAATGTTGACAATATTTTGGTCAAATGTACATTTCTGCATCTTCATTACATGTTGACCTGATTATAAATTCAGAATTCAATACCAGTTTGAATTGTTTTATTCCTTTTGGCTTTGATCTTTTAAATTCTAGGCAAATTGACTGAATTTTGTAATTTCCAAAAGTCTGCAAATGCCCATCGCTAGAATTTGTCAACACAAAATATCTATTTTCAATAGGACTTTATCCAGATTTAATATAATGAAAAAATAATCTTCCTAGAGATTTGGTCTTTAAATTTTTCTATTTTCTGCCAGTTTTATCTGCTTTAAGAATGTTTTGTGACACCTCAGTCCCAGATAATGTTGCAATCTCTTTTCTTATTCATTGCAAGTACAGGTGCAAATTTAGAAAACTATTACACAATTATCCTTTTTTATCATCAGTTGGGAATGAAAGATTTATTGATAAAAACAAAAGTATTTTGAAATTCTATTTGCAGAGGGATAAAGTTGGTTCATTACACTAATTTTTCATGTGGGGTGGGGTCTGCTTAACTAGAAATTCAGAGTTTGAAATTGAACAACTTGTGTCACTGTGAAATAGCCAATAATCAAGCATCCTGTCATATGGTGGGTATGGGCCAGGGAGTGGGTTTTATGAGTCTTTCAAGTGAGGAAGCTTTTTATATGCCTTGAAAATTAGTATTCAAAATTGTCACTTACTTGAATTTGAACACTGATCACAGGTTACAGTGGAAAAATATGCAACTATCTTTGTCATCAGGCAGGTTCTTCTGCTTTTATAGCATTTAATTCGTATCTCTTGGGAGTGGGAGAGCTATATAACACCAGTGTTTTTCTCAGTTGAGAGAGGCCCTCTCAATGTGTGGACATACAAAAACCAGACAAGACACAAATTATTTGTCTGTAAGGAATATTGTAAAGAATCCTCAATGTTCACTTCCTACAATGAAGTTTCCCAATTCTTAGGTGGATTTTGTTTATAATCCTGATCTTCTGATCTTAGATATTGTGCTAGCAGTTCCACTCTTATAAAATCTTCTTGCTACAGCAACACTACCTAAGATGGTGAGGCTGTGACCCTATAGTCCACCGGCACTAGCAAGTGAGGACTTTAATCCTTACTTGTGATATCACAGGGCTCATTCAAATTAAGGAATCATATCCGATAGAAAGAAATAAGGAAATAATAATTTTAACTTTTATAAATTTTATTTTTTAATTAATTTTAGCTATGTACACTTTCATCATTTTTCTTTTTTATTCCTCAAATAAATTATATTTTGAATATTATGTAATTATAAAATAATAGTCCTATTATAAATAATTATTTTGAAAGACTATTTACTCTTTTGTTTTCTTTTTAGATAAATTATTGATATTATTCAAGAAATTAATTGAATGAGTATTTTTGCTATTTCAATTAGTTTTTTTTTTAAAAACTTTTGGTCATTTAGCTCTTCCCTCTATGCTGACATGGGATTGTGCAGTTGATGAAAACTCTTCAGCAGAAAAACAAGGGAAATCAAATTAACTTGCTGGATAGCATATTAAACACCCACACACTATTTACATTTAATATTACAGTAGAATGCGGTTTGGTGTGATGGGACAACTTGGTAGTCTGTTCTTTCTTTGTAAACATTAGCCTAATAAATACATCAACTTTATATATAAGGCTTATGTGATTTGGTTATTACTTTAGGTAAAAAGTGGGATCATTGTATGTAATATTGTTCAGGCAAATTCTTTATATTCATGGATATGCTTTTTGGTGTCATTATTGAAGGATGAGAGAAAATTGTTGTCTTGACAATACTCTGATGATGATATTGTACTATATCGAAAGTACTTGGAAATAAACGAAATGTGTATCAACACGGCGATTTTTTATTTTATTTATTTATTTTTTCCCCCCCTCTTGTCTTTCAGTTATGACACCAAAAAGCCTATCCATGAATATGAAAAGATCCTATCAAAAATAAGTAGATAGAACATGTCTAAATTATTCAACAAAACATTTCTCTCTCTCCATATATATATATATATATATATATATATATATATATATATACACACACACACACACACACACACACACACACACTTACTTGCACAATTATCATTATGGCTAAATTAATTTCATTTAAAATAGTTCATTTTTCAAATATTGAAATAAGTAATTTAGAATATGATTGTAGAGATCAAATAAATACCCACAATTTCAGAAACTTTTTATTTAATGCAGTAACATTCTGAACAGAAAAAAATAGGCATGAACTAAATCATCCCTACACCTCGACTAATAGTGAATGCCAAAGTCATCCTGGTTAATAACTAATCATTTTCTATAGCAACTAATCTACTACAAGATTTTTTTGGCATATTGTTCCATTCTCTGAAAGCAAACTGCTGTGTTATATATATATATATATATATAAAAGTTCCTATTCCGTGATATGCATATGGTTTCTTCTATCATCTCTAAAATAGATACACCTCAAAGCATGTGGACTTCATGGTCTCCCTGCAATAGTCCTTAAGAAACTGGCTCCTGCTCTCTTTAAACTGCACAATAAGTGCCTTGCTGCTTCCTGCTTGTTGGAAATCCTCATCTGTATTTCAATTTTTTAAGAAGTCAAATTGTCAGAACCCTCTGTCTGCCTATTAGCCTTCTACCACTTTTTGGTCAAGTACTAGAGGCTCTAATCAACTCTGAATTGGTTAAGCATCTCTCCTCGCAGGGTTTTCTTTCAGATATGCAATATGGCTTTTATTTCTCTAGTTCAACTGCTGGTGTGTTATTTCTGTTTCTCTCGAGTTTTAGACAAGAACGGTGAATCTTGGGCTGCTGCTTTGGGAATCTCAAAAGCATTTGGCAGCATTTGGCATATTCAGCTTCTCCACAAGTTGAAAGGTTATAGCATTTCTCGACAAATGTTTGGATTGATTTCAATCAAATTGCAAAATGAAAGTTGTCTTGAATGGCCACTATTCTCGGTCATTTTGCATTAATGCAAGCGTTCCCCACAGCTCTATCCTTGGACCTATGTTGTTCGTAATTTTCACCAATGATTTTCCCGATGGTTTCAGTTCTCAATTTGGTATCTAGGTTGATACAACTATTTACTCCTCTCTTAATAGTAAGTCTTATCGGTCTGATACTATCGAATTGGCAGCTGATCTCAAAAATGACTTATAATCTGTTGTTAACTGAGGCAAGGAATAGCTTGTTAATTTTAAAGCCTCCAAAACTAAACTGCTCTCTATTAATCATCTGAGAGAACGCTTTCTCCCTTTTGTTAGCATGGGTGATGCTAACCTCCAGGACACAGTGAAACATTGCGCCTTCTCAGATTAACGTTTTCTGCTGACATGAGATGGAAAGATTATATTGAATCAATTGCTATGTTTGCTGCTAGGAAAGTTAGTTCCCTGTGTTGTGCTAGACAATTTTTCTCACCAGAATCTCCCTTACATATAAGTCTACCACTATCCTTTGAATATTACTGCTACAATTGGTCTGGTGCTCCTGCTATGTATTTAGAGATTCTTGATAAAATCCAAAGAAGAATCTACAATGTAATTGGTCTCGGCTTCAGTCACATTCCCACTTTTGTAATGTAGCTTCCTTGCACCTTTTCTATAAATACTTTCAATGGTAATTCTTCTGATAAACGTTCCTCTTTGGTACTTAGATTTTATGAATTTAAGGGCAGTACTAGATTGGCAACAAGGTCTCATCATTTTACAGTTGACAATGGCTAGATGGAACCATAAGTTCTATGCTAACAGTTTCTTCTTTCACACTTCTCAACTGTGGAACTTCCTTCTGGTTTCTTACTTCTCAGTCAGCTCTCATCTTCAAAAGTTTAAATGCAATGTCAGTCATAATCTTCTGTCTTCTTCATTTCTGTTCTTTTAGTGTCCTCTGTTCTTCATAGTATGTTTTTCTCATATTCTCTAACACTCGGTTAACCTATTTTGTCTTAGTGGCTTTATTACTTTGTTTGGGGTGAAATGGTTATATAGTGTGTCCCTATAATACTTTTCACGGATCACACAGATCTGTGGTAAAGCATATGGATGCTATATTCTGATCCTCATCACAAATCCAGACGTAAATAATTGGTACTGTTGTTCAAATGACCAAATGATTAATTCTTGACTGATATCAACTGGAATTTATTCCTAAAGTTAATAAAATTCTCTAAGTTATAAATTTTTATTCTAGAAGATTCCAAATAAAATTTTGTAATATGTCACATGGAAATGATTTTTATATCATAAAATTCCAGTTTATTGCATTGTTTCAAGGAAATGATATTTGAATTTTTTTTTTATCTTTTATTGATGTAAGAACGGTACATGGCCATTTTTGTGGAGCACAGTGCATAAAAAATAGTTTTTTTTTACAGAATACAAGGATTTTGTCAATTTTAAAGATTATTATATTGAAAAAGTGAAAGAGGAGATGAAATGAAAAACCATTTGCTCCACATATTGAAAAATTTATTTATGATTCCCACAAATGATGTATTAAAGGGTAAAGATGAATAAAGGGAAGAGTTTTCTAACTTCAAAAGGGAGTCACCACATTTTAGGATTTTAAAATTATTTATAAAGATTGCACAAATTGTTCTCTCTGTGTGGTTTGGTCAGCAACAAGGATTTCTTGAACCATTCAAGTCTTTGTTTTCTACAAATATCTTCTGGGAAATAATAGAACTTTTATTGAACTTGTGATTCTGAATGTCTTTGAAGACACTTTTTGTCAACAGTGGTGATCATTGGAGATATTTAAGCAAAAAATTGTAATCATCTTCACAGGTTTTTGTAAGTAAGTGCTGTTAAGTTGTGAAAATCTATCAATATATTATCTAACAAATTACTCCTTAAAATGGTAACTCCTTGTTACTCTAAAGCATCCTGTTGATATTCTCACACTGCTGATGAAAGTCTTTATTGACTTATAGAGAAAAAAAAAAGAGATGCTATAAGCTTGGGCATAAATTTCTCCAAAATTTATTTTTTTCAGGGCACTTGAAGAATTCATCAACCAACCAATTTTTGTTTTACAAAATTTAGGTTGAATTTTTAAGATTGTCTAATTTTGACTGTGTTTTGATCGTCTTTTTCACAGACTTGCCATGAAAGGAAATTGTGAATACAAACTGTTTTTGTTGTTATTTTTTTGCTGTAAGTATTTGGTGACCGTTTCCTTCCAAGTTGTTTTGGTGATTCACTTTTATTAGGATACAGAACAAGAGGAGCATTTAAATGTTCTATTTTAAAAACCGATCTTTCAAATACAGGTTGGCGCTGATAAACTGCAGGAGTTGGGGTCCAAAACTTCTATATGTGGTTTAGATCAAAAGTGAGCTACAATGTCAGGATTGCCAGCTTAGGCCACCAAAACAAAGCTTGTCAAGTCCGTGGAGTTATCTGCAAAAATGGGTAACAGAGTGGCTAAGCATGTAAAATGTGTATTCCATACTAAGAGTTGAATATTGGCCGTCATGAAAAGCATTTATTAAAACTATCCTTTAATTTCACATAAAAATCTGCACTAATGTGAATAAATTTGAAAGACGACAGCCTAAAATGATTCCAATTATAAAGTGCCATGTCAATAGATCCATCATTGATGACAGCAAAAGATGGTGGAAATCTTGTATGCACAAGATTTTAATATTTTAACAAGAAAAAAATAAAATTAATTTTTTTATAGTTTTATTAAGATTTTGAATGAAAATATTACAATAAATTGTAATGTAATGTATTAATAAAAATGATATGACAATACAATGTAGTAACATCTACGTACAAGCACAAGTTTCTATGCAATGTAATGATACAATACAAATTTTAGGTAATTAATACAAAACATTTTTAATAAATTTACATGTCTGTAATGGAAAATAAAAAAACTGAAAAAAAAAACTCTATTTAATAAATTTATTAAAATACAAGATTATACAGAAAAAATCAGACTTTAAAAAGTGTCACAATCAAGTTTGAATTTGTTTCAAATTGGAATCCACTGATGATTATGATTCTAATATGCACATGACAAAAAATTTTGGAGTCCATCATGCACGTGCGGCTTAACTGACATTGTGGTTTATTGGTGCATGACTTAATGGCACTGACCTGTATATATAAAAGTTCTCATATGAGAACTAAACTAGTTATCAACAAGATAAGCAATTTCCTGAATTGGATCCTTTTGGTGTGACCTCTTCCATAGATTATAATTTAAAAATAAGCATATTTCCTGAACCATTTCCTCAGAATCAAAGATTTTTTTTCCTTTTTAAACTAATTAACTGTTGTATGAGTGTTGAAAATTTGAAAAAAGAAAATTGAACCTCAGATAAACAGACACTACCTCCTCCAAATCAACAATTTTTGGGGGGGGTTTGTTAACTAAAAGAAAATTTCTTTTAGCCTCTCCTTGTTTTCTGCAATTTATCTTTTTCTTGATTCCTTAATTTTGTTATTGCTTTTTCCTTCCACCATTCTCTCCTGCCTCACACTCTTTCTTTCTTTCTTTCTCTCTTGAGTCTTTTGTCTATACACTTTGTTCTCATGTATCTTTCTTTCTTTATCCTTTTTGATTTAGTCACTGAATTTTAAAACTTTTCCCTTCTCCCAAACAACTCTAGATATCTGCCATAAAATTAAACAAAAAATAAGAAGTCTTGTTTTCACCAACTAGCAATACTTTATTATTTTTTTGTCTCCTCACTCAATCCAACAGTCTCTCATCTTGTTTCTTCAGGCAGCAATATCTCTCATCACTTATTAATTGGACTTTCATTTCTCTTATCTAACAAGAAAGACACAGAAAATTCTTGACATCAAACAATTCTTGTGGCAATATAAAACATCTGGTTCTGTTTATGCATAACTAATCATTTCATTCAACTTTATTTCCTGTACAAGGGAGGTAACTCTGCCGTTCCAATTATGTGTAACTATTTTAGTTTCTAATTATAATTTCACTATCTTAAGTAAAACTGAAGAGAAATCAATCATGTTTTATATCGAATTTATATTTTATGTATAATACGCACTAATTCATTATTTAAGACTACTATTATCTTCTTGTTAGATTATTTGTAATGAAAGATGATTTTACACAATTTGATGTCTATCAGGAAATTGTCATCTTTTTGGTAACCAATTAATTGCTAACCATTCTTAAAATGAACAAAGAAAGTCTGGTTTTAAGCATCAGGATTCTTTTCTTGCATTGACAGCCATGTCAGGAAGACTTGATCTTTCTAAATTTCTGAGACAGTCTATCAAATCTGTTTCCTTAACTTTTATCACAATGTTTTGGCTGCTGTAATCTTTTATGATACTACTACACCTCCTCTGAACCCAATGTATATTTCTGCACTCACTGACCCAAAGAGCCATTATGAAAGATTATCAAGTGCAGTGGATTCATGAGAAAGGTCAAAGGCTGCAGTGACCAAAATATTGAGATAAAGATAACAAAAATCAGATTGAAAGAATTATTGTATGAAAATCTTTTCTCATCCAATTTAAAACTTTGTCTTCAGATTTAGGGTATATAAATATTTTTTTTAATCTCGGTTTGCCTTTGCTATTAACCAATAATATATTGATATAAAATGGGAAGGAAGAAAAATATAAGGGGGTGCTGAAAAGTTTATAGGCTGACTCATTTCCTAAAATCAGTATTTCAATGACCAAACAGTAATTTACTTGACCCCAAATTATGACCTGAAGTGATATTTTCTATTATTACTGATGATTTGTGCTGTTGATGAAATTTAAAAAATTGCTTCACTTGTATTGAAATTTTCCATGTTTTTTTTTAATATTCAATAAAACTCACTTCCTATTAAGAATTTCTATTTTTCCTTTTCTTAACCATTTCTGTTTCTTGGTCGCATCATTGATACAATGCCCCCCCCCCTGCTCTTTGCCTCTGCTTATCAGTTTTCAGCTTCACAATGTGTTTATATTATTTAAATGAACAAGCTTCAGAAATAGAAAACTAAATAATATATATATATATATATATATTTTATTATTTTATACCTATACTTATATCCCTGGTGGTGTATGAAAAAAAAAACAGATAATGCAATGTGTAAAAAAAAAAAAAAATAAATAAATAAATATTACACAAACTGATATCTGGGGGGAAAAGTCCAATGCCTAATGTTGCATATTTGATCAATAAAAGCTGCTCAAAAATAAACAACATATTAAGTTCCCCAAATGCAACTGCATTAATAAGGCTACTTGTCTCCTTAAGGGAAAATGCCAATATGAATCCATAGTGTATAAGGTGCAGGTGTATAGCAGCAGACCCAATAATAGTAGTAAAAATGGTAACAAAATATACATGTGTTCTACCCAAAGAGTTTTCAGAAAAAATATTACAACCATAGAAGTATTTTTGCACAGGACTAGTTGTGGGAAATTAAAAAGAAGCCAGGTATAGAGCCTATATTAAAATGTGATATAGTAAGAAACAAAAAAAAAAAGCTGTAAATATAAAGCTGATGATAGATATTGTCTCCTATGTATGGAGGAAAAATTAGCTATAGCTTACAATAATCCTAATGAACTACTCAATCAGAGATCTGAAATACTTAATGGTTGTAGACATAAAAAAGCCAGGTTACTTGGCTAATAGAATGAGGGTTTTTTTTTAATGCTAATATTTTATTCTTTCTGTTGGCCACTTTATTAATAAAATGTCATTTGGGCCAACCCTCTTTAGTCAGAATTATCCTGATGACCTGGTAGGTGAAATCTAGGTAGATAGGTTCTAGCTCTTTAGGTATTCTCTCATATATATATATATATATATATATATATATATATATATTAAGAGCTAAATTTCAACAGATACTGCTAAATTATAATGATTTAGTTACACTTTGATTTTTAAAATTAATATTTTAATATTGAATTCTCAAGATAAATCGGGGAATACCAACAGCAAATAATGTACACCATAAATTGGTGCCAATAGATTGAGAAACAAATCCCACGAAGCCAAAACAGGCTCCAGAGGAGGAAGTCTTACTAAGAGCAACAAAAGACAGGATGTTGTGGAGATTCATGATTGGCTTCATTCTGAAAGGACATGGTACATAGAGATAAAATAAGAACATTTACTTCAGTTGCAATCAAGTGGAACAATTTTGCTTAAAATTTGCTGTTTGTAGATGTTTAAAATTTTGCTTCATATTTGCTCCTTCAAAGATATTGAAAATTGTAACGTTGGAATTTTGAACGGAACCCTAATTTCAATCATTGGGAGTAGAAGTATTCTACTTAAGAGAGATTACACACATCAATACCATGGCATTCCATACTTCAGCTCAATCATAATGTAACTCACAACCAGAATTAGAATCTGCCACAAATCTCCTCATTCCACTGGGAGCAAAAATGTTCAGGTTGGGGTAGGAAGTTCTAGACCTGAAGCTCCACCAAATTATATATTAATTCTAATAAGACCTTAGTAAAAAAGAAATATACCATGATAAGAGTATTAACTTTCTGAGCCAAATTAAATATTCTTTTAATCTCTACTGTTTTTATTTGAATTTCTTAAACGAACTATAGCAGCAAACTACTACAAACCCAAACTGAAACTAAAAATATTTGCTGCCACTGGAATGGCAACATTTGAGATTGGCCTCCAGTTCTGGATGTGAGTTGCTCTTGGTTAATACCAAGAATTCCATGGTTAATACTTGCGTCTTATTCACCTTTGTGTTGCTTATTTGTCTCTTCCACTGAACCAGAGTATGAGACTTTCCAGTATTACCAGACTTAGGGATTGAACTCTCAACTTCAAGATACATCTGAAGAAGGCCAAAACTTACACTGTCTGGAAGGTTAGGAGTATAAAACCAAGATAAACATGCTGGTCTAAATAGCAAAGCCTATAATAATGATAATTCCTCATTTTGTTATTTACCATTGTACTGGAAAAATCCATCATCTTGTGCAGCAGGCATCCATTAAATGTTGACCTCTTCCATGTTAACTTTGTATATTGAAATTTACTGTATTCATTAAGTGATTTTATTATTGGGCTTCAAACGCTATCATTGCTGGCTTTAAATTTATTTTTAATTGAAGAAATTCTCAACATATACAGGGATATTTTGTTGATGTTAACTTGAATGATTTGAAACTCAGATTTTTTATTTTTAATAATTGAAAAAAATGTATTTTTCTTTTTCTTTGAGGTAGATATCTGTATAATATAAATGCATATTTCAGCAAAATTTCCTTGATCACTCCAAAACAATCATTTTTACAGCCGTTTTCATCATCTGCAAATTGAATCATCATCCAATTCAATGTTAGATAAAAATGACTTCTAACTTCAAAAGATACCCTGAAGTCCCCCAAAAATATGTGCACAACATTTCTTTGAATGCTACCATTTTGAAATGCCAGGATGTAATTTGCTCAATGATGTCTACATTTCATTTATCAGTAGTAGGTATAAATATTGTCACTTTGTAAAAATATGTAGAACTAATGTTTGTTAGAAAAGCAGCAAACTTCAGTTGTCCAATTTTCAGTACAGACTGAATCACTTACAGTGCCTGTTGATGTATGATGTCATTAGCAAAATCTCTAATCACCTGTTCCATAGCAAAAAAGTTCTCATGAGAAATTTTGTCAGCTCATTTCAAATAGTGATCCAGATCTTTTCTCTCTCCTCCTCTTGTTCTTATTACCAAGTCTCAATAACCTTATAGTCTCCATTATCTTGAATAATAACTCCATTTTTGTTTGTTTTTAAAATTTTGCTCCACGGTTTTGTTTGTAATCATTTTTGTACTTAATCGAACCGTTTTTCTGATGGTGCTATTCATTATTGTTCATTTGGAATCATGATCTTTGCTCCTTGCAAATAATTATTTTTGAAAAAAAATTATTTAATTGGTAATTTATTTTAACTTAAATGATACAACTGATGGCTTTGTTACTCAAGTACTTAATCATATACATTAATAATGAAAAAAACCAAACTTTAATACTTGTGCTTGATCTTAAACCTTAGGAGACAACAGGGCTGATATATCATCCGAAAAATTGAATGACAAAGATGACTGGGCTGATCCATCAGCCAGATAATACAAGCCTCGAGATTAGCTGGCTGGTTTTTGTACCAGCCAATCGAATTGCTTCTTGCATTTCTTGCACATCTGGGCCTTTCATTGGTGGTTTCTATGATAGTTTGCTGTGTACTGTGATTTTACATCATTTTTTTTTTTTTGTGCTCCAAATAAGGGCATATCTTGGCACTGAAACTCCAAATGAGGCTCCATTTGCAAAGGGTTAAAGGCCTTTTTGAGGTGACTGCTGCTGCTGCTATTAATAATAATAATAAGCAGTAGGCAAGGAATTATAATGATTTGATTCTATTGGTTCTCATTTTTAAGGCCTTTTGCAAAATGATGATGTATTTTCTTTCCCTGTTTCAGTGCTATATTATTCCTGTTGATGAGATGATGTAAAGCAGACCTTTCTTTTATTAGAAAAATTACTTCCAATCTCTCAAAGACCTTCTTTTTCTCTTTGTATTTTCAGAGATTTGCTTTTGGCAGTGAGGAGGAAGAAGTTTACGACAACCTGGATCAGGTCGATGTCTTCCCCAAACAGCTTGGTGACAGATTCTTATTAAAAGTTGAAGAGTTGCAGCTCAAGTTACAAGCCAACGTATCAGATGATGGAATGTTGGAAAATATACAAAATGTAAGATGTTTTTCAATTTTAAAGAACGAGTTGATGTTTTGTTTTCTTTTTACTTTTTAACCAGGTCAGATAGTTATTTTAGCAGAAGGGGGGGGGGTGTTAAACCAAATGATTACTTGCTCTATTATATGTCAGCCAACATGACCTCCCAATTTTTTATCAAAGCAAATTCCCTCAATAATTTGTGTGTGTGCACATTTTTACATCTTACAATTGCCTTTCAATAAAATCCTTAAATAAGTGTCTCTTAATAAACATCTCTATCCCTGCCAAATTTCTGTCACCTTTTACAAATTTACCCCACCCTCATAAATTTGAATCATCTCTCCTAGTTCTCAGAGACAATAAGAGTATTGCTATTTTTTACCTCAAATCTCAAAAATTTCACTCTGTATCCAATGGGTCGAAGGTTACTCCCCACCCAATTATGGGTGTCATAACTGGAGGTGCATCCTTGAGGCTCAGTTTTCTTTAACACTGGGAAATAGAATATTAAAGAAACAAATGTCGAAGTTGTTAAAACGGGATCCGAGTGACAACACTTCACCAAACTCTAGAAAAATTCACCCTGAGGAGTAATTTCAATAAACTTAAATAATGCCTAAAGGTTAACACTAGGATGGCCAGCTCCTTTGATATATATAAAATGGCCAAGGTGTCGTTTTTGACACCTTATGATTGTTTTTTAATATTTGGCATGAAAAATAATCATACATGGTTAATGAAATTACTCATATGTTTGCAATACATAGTTTATTAAAGAATATTACTATAACACAACATTAGGCATCATTTTGAAGTAGGCTATAACATTCTTTCTACAATCCTGTAGGTGTCGAAAACAACACCTCAGCCATCCAAGTGTTAAATCCACTTTGGCAAGAAGGGAGACAAGCTACTGTCACTGCTTAGAACATATCCATTAAGCTGAGGAGTGGCAATCCTAGCCAAGGATGATGAGTTCAATCCTAGCTAGGACCACAAGAGTCAGCACAATTAACAAGTTTTTTTCTAAAAGGAAAGACTGACATTTCTTTGATATATTCAATTAATCAAGAAACATTCAAATAACTTATCTGGTTTGCCAACTCATGAGTTTTGTGTCAAAAGCGCTCATTAGGGTCAGATATTTGATAAATCTATCAAGCGTATTAACAGATCTCATACTCTTTTGTAATGAAAGGAACGCTAATTCTAATTTTCAAATTTGAAATTCTTAACAGGTTAGAGTTTATTTTTCTGTGAATAAGTTCAATAGATTTATCAAACATCTGACCTCGATGAGTGTTTCAAAATGAAACTCGGGAGTTGGCAAACCAAATGAGTCACTTGAAATTTTATTGATTAATTGAAGATTACAGCTTTAATTATCTCTTGATGAGCAATTTTTGGCAGATGTTCTGCTTGCCTGAGAAAACATAAAATTTTAATAGTTTTTTATGTATTTTTTCAGTTGTAATTTCATTGTTATTAATTATTAAATTCGATATGTAAAAGTTGTTGATGCAAAAGTAAATATTTTGAAACATATAACAAATTGTTATTAAAATAATACATTTTTATTTGGTTCTTTGCCATTGTGTAATTAGTTATTTTTAAATATTTGCACACATTTTTATATTAAATGTTTCTAAAAAGTTTTTATTGTTAATCTAAAATCTTTAATGCATTCTTTAATCTTGTGTTTCCTACAAATCTTTGGCCTCAATGTTTAAATTGTTTGATGATAGAAAATAAATCTTTAACAGTGAGATATCATAAAAATTGATCTTTAATCTAGGCCAATAATCTTTTCTTGATAAGCTGCTTATCTGCATAAGCCCATCTTGTAAAACAGATTTAGTTCTGCAGGCATTTCAACTTAGCTCTGGATCATGTGATCAAAATTTGGCAGGATTGGTTTTAATTTTTTTTTTCCTATTCTATACATTCCACTGTGTAGGTTAGTTAGATTTTTCCTTGAATGCTTTCATTACATTTTGCCCTTTCCCAGACATTTCTGCATATGTTTTGAGCGTCTCACTAACTCTTACCAACTGTCGTTTCTTGACCTAGACAGATAATGGAATTTGGCTACTTATTTACTTGACTAAACCCAATTCTCTCTGGGTTTTTTTTTAACGTTCTCTTTTCCTTATGTATGAGTTTAATACATATTTACTATGTATCTATTTATTATGTATCTATTTACTCTTGCAGACTTTGCTTTCCCTCATTCTGTCTCTCTCTCTTTCTTGATGGTTGACTTATTCTTTTACGTATTCTATATTCTGTATTCAATTTGATGTCTGCTCATTTCTTATACTCAATTCATAACTGTCTTTTATTTATCATATACCAATGTCCCTATCTTTTTCATATAGTTTTGCTGTATATGTGTATCTTTACAATTCTTTATCTATGCAGAGAAATTGCTTTATATACATAATCAGTATATTTTGGCAATAATTTTTCATTTATACAAGTTAGGTTAAAGGCCAACAAAAGTGTTTTAGGGTTGTTTATTATTTTTTGCAAGATTTTCTTGGTTTCCAGTAAAAAATTTTCATATAAATTGTTAAATATACAAGTATACCACACTTTTATAAGCCATTTATCAGAGATTTTGTTGATAATCTGACAATATGTATGTATGGATAATCTGACAATATGTATGTATGGATAATCTGACAATATGTATGTATGGATAATCTGACAATATGTATGTATGGATAATCTGACAATATGTATGTATGGATAATCTGACAATATGTATGTATGGATAATCTGACAATATGTATGTATGGATAATCTGACAATATGTATGTATGGATAATCTGACAATATGTATGTATGGATAATCTGACAATATGTATGTATGGATAATCTGACAATATGTATGTATGGATAATCTGACAATATGTATGTATGGATAATCTGACAATATGTATGTATGGATAATCTGACAATATGTATGTATGGATAATCTGACAATATGTATGTATGGATAATCTGACAATATGTATGTACGTATGTATAATCTGACTATATATATATATATATATATATAGGAATAGTATAGAAAAGAAACAGGTTACAGAAAAGAAAAGTATTTGACGTAAAAACTAATACACTGGATTCTAGACACAGAGAGTGTATTGTAATTAACTTCTTGTCATATTGTCACAGAACAATATACGACTCTTGCGGTAAAGGGATAAGATTTCTGTGCGGGGCTTAAAGTTTATAGTGGCATTCCTCCTCAGCAGTAGTAACAGTAGTAGTAATATTCATGGTAGCAGAAACAGCGGTACTTATATCAACAGTACATGTTAGTGGACGCTTCGTTCCAATCTCTGACGTCACTTCCTCTCCTCCTCGAGTCTCCAACTGGACTCTCCACTGTCTCTAGCCCAACTGTTGCCCGGTCTAATTCTCTTCTCCATTCTCACCAAGAATTTTCTCTCATCTCTCACTTTCTCAGCATAACTACACGTTTATATAGAAAAACCCAGCTGGTCATAACCGACCCTTGGCCCTACTACTTCGCACGCGATTATCACAGGGTTCTGGCTGCTTCAACCAAAATCATGTGAATTCCAAAGTTCCTTATAGCTTACTAAGCTCTTTTTCAATTTTTAACCGGTAAAAATTATTTCGACCATTTCCCTTGTCTTCTAATGACCCAGATCCAATGGGTACAACTTCTGCCCTAGATCAGATTTCCCATCAGTAAACAAAATGCTCTGATCTAATTTTGCTACTCAGATCTACTCCAATTTCAATAAAAAAAAATGTATGTTTGTGTTTCCCAGACTCTCTCTCTGTCACAATATGTATGTATGTATGTATAATCTGACAATATGCATGCATGCATGTATGTATGTATAATCTGACAATATGTATGTATAATCTGACAGTATTCATCTATTGTATTTTTATGTTAAGTCTGTTTTAGCTTTTTTCAAATATCACCTTTTTTCTCAACATATTGCATGCATGTGTTGAATCAGTTTCTATTTTTCTTTTTTGTTGATTCCAATCTACTGGTGAATTACTGGAAAACACTTGCCCCTCCCTAATTTATAACCAGAAGCACACAAATGCATGCTGGGATTTTTTCTTAGCCAATAAAATAAGCTGGTTCTTGGTTTCATCTAGCTCAGTCCCAGTCTGTTTTGTCTTGAAGTTAGAACTCTACATTCATTTGTCCAAACTTGCTTTTGTGTGAATTTTTTACCATATTTCTATTGCTTTGCCTTGCATATTTTGTTTGCTTGCTTTATATTATTTTTTGCCCCATTCTTTACTTTTTCTTGTTATTGCTTATTGCAAATTTTATCAGTTTGATGGAGAGTTCTGTCACTTATTTTGCATTTAACCATGGTTACTCACTCCATATTTGTTTTTAAGTTATAAAATATATTTAGTATATTTTTTCCAAAATTTGGTAAAAATGTTATTGTTTGTTTCATAAGGTTAATATTTTTAGTATTTGTATCATAATTACAGTTTATGTGATAAGTATGTTATTCCTAAGGATTTATTTTTTGTTTTCTTGTGTTACTTGGTCATGTATGATTTAATTGTACTTACATAATAGTGGCAGTCAATTTTAATCAAGAAAATGTTTTGATTATTTATAATTTTGTGCCTAGAAATATTTCCAAGGATAACATGAATCAATGTTTGACTGGAATAAACCTGGCATATCAACAGATATGATTTTAAATCCTGAGAGCGATTTACATCCATGTTGACAGATGGAACAGGTAAAATTACCTGCCAAATTATGACTAGCAAACTGCTAGCATCCTGGTGGATTTTCATGAGATGTTTAAGACCACCTGAATTTTAGGCAGTCTTGCCACATTCTGAGCACAGGTAATAGTTTTCAACAGGGTAATTCTGGGTTGAATATCTTGTGAGTGATTGCATTGGTGTGTGTAGGGGGGAATTATCTCAGCATTTGAAAGACAGCTGTCTATATATATATATATATATATATATATATATATATATATATATTCTTCTCGCCTGTGGAACTCTCTCTCAATTTCTTGCTCTCTTGCCACCTACAAACTTCAAAAATTTAAATGCAATGCCAATTACCATCTTCTGTCTTCCTGAATCCAGTTCTTTTATTGTCCTTTCTCTTTATTTCATTCTTTGAGATGAAATGATTATATATATATATATATATATATATATATATATATATATATATATATCATGTAGACATACTATGTCTATTTATTTTAATTTTAATCCTGTCAAATTCATGGATCAATTTCTTAGTGCTTTTACAAAACTGAAATGCCATAGTTTTGCTTATTTCTTTTATTTTTCCAAATACTTTCAGTCTCATCCAAGATCGTCTTCAGGCTGGAATTGTTAAGACAAAAATTAGTGTAATTGATAGTTGTGAAGTGTTTGGAGATGCGCATGGATATCACAGAGGGAAGATACTCGGTTATAAAAGACAAGATACAACAGTGCATCTGTGAAGAGTTGATTTTCAAAATTCATAATTTATGGAGAATACACAATTTTATTATAGTTTTAAAAATGGACATAAAATTTTTGATTTTGATGAAATTGATTTACATTATTATGAAGCCCTCCCTGATCAATGATAAATATTTACTCTTCAAGGTCAAATATAAGATTCATCTTTGGATTGACAGCAGCTCTGCCTTAAAAGCCCCTACAGTAGTAGCAGAAACGATTAGGATGGTGCTGCTAACTTCTGTCTGGAGATAATCATTCATTACTTTCAGTTATGCAGTCAGATAATTTGGAGAACTGAGAAGAAATATCCCCAACCAATTTGGCAGTTGTTACAACTAACTCCCCCACTTCTGACAGGCAATAGGGAGGGGTGTATACAATTTGTTAGATAAAAACTAGAAGGCAGCAAATGTTAAATATGAGAAGATGGAGGATAATTTCTTGTCCCAATTTAGATAATTGTTCATCTAATATAACGCAGATGTTTATAGCATTACCTCTTCACTTTCTTTTACTTTCTTTTTCTTTTCATTGTTTGTCTTTTTTTATATTCTTACTCAAAGAATCAAAATCCCCAATTGATCTCCATAATGGCTTCTGTTAAGATTGAGTAAAGAGTTAGCTCCCTTACATTTTTTCTCTCAACCTATAATCATGACAACAAACGAACAAGGCTTTGTGTCTGCATGTGTGCATACACGCATACATATACACTGCAGGCCGAAATCTTAAGGCCAGTGAAAATAAAGAAATATAACTTTTACATTGGTAGACTCGACTACTTATTTGAGAACCCATATTAATATACTGTGTATCCTCTTTGGGCATTAACTCAGTCCTGTATTCTTGTATGCACATGATCATACAGATGGAAAATGCTTTTGCATCTGTTGTCATAATATATCAAGAATTGTATATGGGCTAGCTGCTAAATTAATCTATCATCATCCCATGCATGTTCAGAAAGTTGATAGGGGTAGGTCTTGTGATTTTCCTCACCAGTGAAGTTGTCAGACATTTTGCAGAGTAGCACTAGCATCAGGTGAGTAGGTATTAATTGTCCTGCTGGAAGAACACATTCCCTTTTTGTTACTGGAATGCTAGCAGAACAGGTTGAACATTCCCTCTTTGATTTTTTTTCTTACGTAAATATTATCATTTCAGGCCAGTAAATATAAAACTGTTTAATTAAAAACAGAGCATTTCGTTAAATAAATTATATCTATAAAAATAATGTAATAACAGAAAATATATTAAATAATTGTCGGACTTAATCCATTTCATAATATGTTGTCAGTGTTTACTTTAATGTTTCGTGAGCAGAAATGATCGACAGGGAAAAATCGTCAAAGGTGTGTGTTTATAAACAGTAATTCAGACTTTGTTAACCAGATGCTTCTTTATGGCTGAGTGGTTAACAGCACGTCAGATCAAATGATGGTTCGCATTAAGGGTTACAGGTTCGATTCCTGTTGGAGAGTGCATATTTTCTATGAAATTTCTCTAACATTCAGACTGGTAAATGTAATTAATACTGTTTAATTTGTTGTGGACAAATACCTGCTGGAAGAAGTCACACCTCAGTTTCTGTCACACATATAAATCACCTGAATGAAGATAGAACCTGCTCTCATCATTCAACACTACAGAGCACCATTGGATTCCACTCCTCTAACTGACTCTCTTAGGATATGAATGGGGATGTGAACAATGAAACTGTGCCCCAAGTGGAATTCTAGGTAGATATCCACATACTTATAATCCTGCTTCAAATAAACAAAATTCCCAGTGATTCATGTTGATAGTCTTGATATAACTTTTGCTTTGATCTTAGGCTGTAGATCTCGTGTAGTCCACCATTGCTCATACGAAACATCATTATTGTTGATAATCTGTATTACATGACTATCCAAAACCTAGTCATAGGAACGTTCTTTTGACTACTGCTAAAATGGCCATACAGCCTCTCAGACCCACAATAAGATCCCTCTGAAAGGGTTCTGATTGAACAAAAGGAGCATGTGTACTTCTCCATGGCATGATACCTGCTTACAATAGTTTATTTCATGATGGGAAATCATCTGTATGTTATCAACTAAATTTTGAGCACAGATGATGCACCAGGATGAGTGTTACTACATCACAAGAAATGTAAAAACTTGGAAGATTTTATGAGAATATCTACCGCCCCCTAGCATACACATACTGTATCCACATCTGAACTGACATCATCTTTGGTGTTACAATTTTGTATGTATGTGTGTGTGTGTGTATATATATATATATATATATATATATATATATATATATATATATATATATATATATATATATATATGTCCGTGTATGATATATATCATGTAAATAGAGGAAGTGGAAAGAAAGCAAATCAAGTTTCTAATTTGGTTACTGAAATTAATTTTGTTTATTTTTAATAAACTCTGTTTTTTCTTACTCAATTGTTAGTCACTGCTATTTTGAAACACAATCTTTACAATCTCTATTTCGTGACATAAGCACATTTAGTTATAATTTGACATTATACTCAAGATTGCTTGCTGACTGATTAAGTATCCACACACATATATATATATATATATATATATATATACACACACACACACACTGATAATATAAATGGTTTACAGGCACACATCCAAAACCCTTGGTGACCAGAGATTGGCTCAAAAACTAAACTTCTGTCATGATGTTAAATAAAATTATTATTCTTTGTGTGTGTATATATATATATATATATATTTTCATCATATATATATATATATATATATATATATATATATATATATATATTGCATCTAGCATGAAACAGCCTGTCACCTCTGAGTGTTTACTTCAATGTTCACTTATATAATATATATATATATATATATATATATATATATATATAAAGATGATGAGTCAAAGTGGAAAATCTGCTTTCTTTGGCTTCCTCAGGTTATATTAGAGCCTTTTTTATTTTATATATAATTTTTTTATTTTTATATTATAATAAAAAAAATACTTTCTGGTTTTAGACTCTCTTGAGTTCTGCACATTAAAGTATCTAATTTCTAATTTGATTTCTGATTACTACTTATCCTCAGAGATCCCAAGGCCTTTTACTTCACGTACAATTTTCTCTTTTTTTCATTCTAACCTGAGGAAGTCAGTGATCAAATGCTCTGGCAACAAGCATTGTTCATAAATTTTCCACTTTGTCTCATATTCAAAAATTCTAACATAATCATATTATAACATCACTTCAGAAATAGCTATTTTGCTTCTCCACTTCTGGTGTCTCATCAAGTGATGGTGTTGATTGCAAAATAGTTCTTCTTTATTTTGCAACCAGCTCAATCACTTGATAAGACAAGAATTGTTAAAACAAAATGCCTATTTTTGTAGTGATGTTATAACATGCTTCTGTTAGAATTTTTGTTCGCGCAGCTGATTGTACAAACAGCCAATCGGATGTGCGGAATACGTGGTCTTTCTTTGTAGAATTCTTTAAAAAGGCCAGAGTAGCTGTTAGCATTTTAAAAGTGAGGGGGAATCAGGGTTAGATCTCCCCTGATTGGGTCGATTTGGTGATGGGGAGTATGATGTTGAAAGACCCGAAACTCCCTGATGAACCAAGTCAAAACATCACTGACGACCCCCTCAGGCGCCTACTTAAAAGCGTATTTTTGAATTTGAATCAGTATTATTTGCTCTACTTTGCACTTTTTAAAAAAATCGTGTTTTTGGTTATCGATATTTTATTCCATCTCCACCCACCTTGTGTGTGTATGTGTGTAAGTTTATATATATATATATATATAATTTTGCCAGATTTGGATGGAGAAACAAAATTCATTATTGTAAATGAAAGAACACTTAGTCAATATATATTTTTTTTTATTATAAGAGCTTAAAATAAAAACATTTTTTGAAATCACTACACAAAAGCTTCCATATTTCAATATTATGATTATACTACTTCAGGTGATGGTGTGTCCTGGGTAAGACAATAGACTACATTCAACAGCAGGGCCTCTGATCAGGAGGTTTTGAGGAGCATGGAACCACCTCTTAATTGCTGGTGCTCCCAGGTCCACCCTGACCCGGGGTGGTAGCACCTGTCAGGGTTCCAGCTATGGGCAAATAGTTAACCCCCAAACTCGGGTCAAAGCACTATGAAAGTGTAAAAATAGGTTTTAATTCCAGAAATACTTTGTAAAAAAAAAAAAAAATTACCTTTGAAGGAAAATTACCTTTTTGAAGGAAAAATTATTACTGGCAATGCATTATTACCAGAAATAAATTTTTGAAAAAAAAAAAAAATTACCAGGTATACATTTTTAAAAATAAATATTAGTAGAAATAGATTTTTGAAGGAAAAAAAAATACTACCAGCAATACATTTTCAAAAAAAAAAAAAAATTATCAGCAATAAAAATTGTCAGCATCAAATAACCCATTCAGGTTGATACGCCGTCAAACAAACCAAATCAGGCAATGGTAAGTAACTGTTGATTAAATGATTTCTAAGGAAATTTAATTACCATCGCTGTAGAAGTAGTACAATCATAGTATTGAAACATGAAAGCTTTTCTGTAGCAATTTCAAAAAATGTTTTTATTATAATCTCTTTTTATATAAATGTGTAAGCTTGTTCAGCTTATTGGATCCTCTGAAATGAGATCAAGGTAATAGATAAGAAACTGTATTAAAAGAAAAAGAATGGGCCTAATAATTTTCTAAATCCTAAAATGTATACTCCAACCAAGCATAAAGTTTAATATGGGAATTTGCTGAGAAGAACTTTTATTGGCTGTTGACACCTTGCAAATGATTGGTCAGCATAAAAATGAGTGTTTTTAGTCTTGTCCAAAAGTTCTCTTGCAAGCACTTAGACCTGATATTCAGTTTTATATCCACTTGTTACGCTATAGTGATCTTGTTGAGATCAAAAAGAAATTGGAAACAATTTCTGATGATTATTGGTTTTCATTGAGGAAAGCAACTGAATCTATTGGTCATAACATTGTGATGAAAGCAACAAACATGGAAACAGTCATCTGAATAATGTCTACGATAATGAAAATATTCCAACTCAAAATTTTAGGAGAAAAGAAAGGTTAAAGAACATACAAGCCAAATTGTAGCAATAAAAATGTCTGGAACATATTAGGTCATCCCATAAATTCTGTCCGAATTTTAACTTTTTGTTAAAATGAATGAAATTTAAAGAGTATTTTATAATGTCTAATGGAGCTGAACATTATTTTTATGTTTAGATGCATTTAAACCGATCAAATTGTATTTCAGAGAACAATAAAATTAAATTTTGTTTGATTAAAACCCTGCTAACATGGAAGTACCCAAGAATCATTTGAGGCACATAATGCTTTATGAGTTCAAGAAAGGAAACTCAGCAGTCAAAGCGGTTAGAAACATTCACTCAGTTTATGGAGAGGAATGTGTGAATGAAAGAACTTGCAGAAGATGGTTTGCAAATTCAGAGGCGGAGATTTCACCATTGAAGATGAAGATCGAACCGGACGTCCTGTTGAGTTGATGAAAAGCTTCTTGAAGTAGCCCTTGAAGAAAATCCTGCTTTATCAGTTGAGGAATTGGCAGTGGTTCTCAGTTCAAACCATACAACTGTTCATCATCATCTTCAACAACTTGGAAAAGTTCCTAAACTTGGAAAATGGGTGCCTCATGAATTGTCTGAAAACAACCTCAAATCCTGAGTTGACAGCTGCTCTTCTCTCCATTCTTGCCAACTTGTTTCACTTTTTTTGGATAGACTTGTGACTGGCACCGAAAAATGGATCTTTTATCGAAATGTTAAGCGTCGTAGACAGTGGCTTGGTAAAGGGGAAGGACCACAGCCGAGAAGGGAACTTCATGAGCAAAAGGTTCTTCTTTCAATCTGGTGGGATTGCCAAGGAATAATCCACTTTGAATTCTTAGCACCTAATGCAACAATTAATGCTCAAATATACTGTCAGCAATTAGAGCGTTTGAACCAAGCTTTGAGGAAAAAAAGACCTGCTCTAGTTGATCGAAAATGGGTGATATTTCATCAGGACAATGTGTGACCACACACAGCAAGAATCACGTCACAAAAGATTGAAGAACTTGGTTGGGAGAAAATTCCTCATCCACCTTATTCTCCTGACCTTGCTCCTTCAGATTACCATTTGTTTCGTAGCTTACAGAATCATTTGGAAGAAACAGCTTTTGTAACACAGGAAGAGGTTAAAACTGACATTTGTGAGTTCTTCGAATCAAAGCCAAAAGAATTTTGCAGTAATGGAATTAGTAAGCTTGTTAATAGATGGAAGGAAGTCATAGATAATCAGGGAAAATACATTGTTGATTGAATCTGTAATTGTAACATTTGCTCACTTGTTTTCATTATTCAAAATTTGGACAGAACTTATGGGATGACCTGATATATACATAGCCATGATTTTTTTTTTTTTTTTTTTATGTTAAGGCAGGACTGGAATTAATCTTACACGAAGCAAGGATTTGTCATAATGATAGGCAAGATTTTACAAGGTTGGATGCTCTTCCTTATCCCCAACTCGGACACTCACAGTAGTCTAAGTACACTGAGTGTTTTGCTTAAGACCCCCATCCTTATAATGTGTTAGGCATTGACTTCTCTAAGATGCTCTTCCACTCTTAAACAGTCCTTGTTTTTCATCCTGTTAGGTAATATGCTATTCTCTCCCCTAGTGGACATGGTAGTGTTGCAGCTGATTTAGAAGCCTACTCCCCATTCATGTGGCATGGGGTTCTGCGTTGTTACCAGGATCCAGCCTAAACCTGACTTTACCACCAAAAAAATTTACTTGCAAAAATAACAATAGGAATAGTTAAGTTTCTGCCTATATCTCTGAGATGAGGTATTATGTAATCTATTTACATTATTCGGACTATTGTCCTCATCTTTGTCGCCATATTTATTACGTTTTGGCTGTTGTACGATCCGGTCTTCTTCAGGTGGTTGGAATGTCGAACTGAACCCTTTATTTCACTCACTGGGGTAGACTGTTCTAGTTCCACGTGCCATGTTTAATGGATGTCAGTTATCAGTTATCTCCTGACAGATGGCATGGTGGATAGTTGGTTAGATCCAGTAACAGGACCCAAAGAGTGTGAGTTCAATACCTGGTTAAGGCAGTGGAGAACTTGGAAAGGGGAATTAACAGGAGATAACTGATAACTGACATCCATTAAAGATGGCACATGGTGCTAGAACAGTCTACCCCAGTGAGCAAAATAAAGGGTTCAGTTCAACATTGCAACCACCTGAAGAAGGCCTGAGCATAAAACAACTGAAACGTAATAAATATGGCAACAAAGATGAGGACAATAGTCCAAATAATGTAAATAGTTAAGTTGTTTGGACTTTTCTTTGTGTATGTAAAAATGGTTTAAACCAAAGAAACAATGTAAGTGCATATGGGAAAACATTTTGAGAGGTCCCAAACACAAAAAAAAGTAATGTTACTTGAAATCTTTTGCTATGACTGACAATCCTGGGGTTGTTGTATAACTTTAATTTGCAAAGAGCAGCTTTTACAGAATATTTTTGACAATCATGATGTCTGATAAAAATAATCCTTTCATTTCAGCCACAGTTGATGATAATCCTTGACCTTTGACATTAAAACAGATATGTTATTGTGGGGTAGGGGAGTTTAAATTTCATTAGACTCATCATACAAATAGTATAAGACAACTTGACTAAGATAAGGCTCAAGGCAATCCTTGATATGTGCAAATAGACATGTCTTAGATGTCTTTCTTAAAAGCCTATATATTAAATTACATATCACAAGAAGATGTAAAATATTAATATAACTGCCACAATTTTTTAATGTTAAATTATTCTTTACTACACTTCATATTCACAAAAATAAGAAATGGTTGCCAAAAGAAAACTTTAAATTGAAAGTTTTTAAATTTTTTTTTCTTTAATTAATTTCCTTTTTTTTTCTTTTTTTTTTTCTTCTTTGAAATCAGCCGGAGCCTTTCTTCATTTCTTTTGCTCTCTATGATGCCAAAGCCGGTAAAAAGATCACAGAAGATTACCACGTAGATCCTAACCAAATGTCTGTCCGTGCTATGATCCCAACAGAGTTACTCCAAGCCTCTGACAGATTGCATACAGTTGATGGCGTAAAGAATGCAGCACCAGAACTGTACAATTTTGACAAAGAATGGTTCCATTCAAAGGACAGAATAGTAAGTCATCAAAATTGTGCCAATGGAAAATACACAAAATTACTTATTGTCATTTCTAATTTTGATTTATAGCATTTTTTAAAAATTTATTTATCTTAATTGTTAAGAAAGTTTCTCTTAAATATATAAAAAGGATTATATGACTGAGAAAAAGTTGTTTTTTTTTTTATTTGTTTTTGTATGATTCAAAATAAACATTGTCAGATGTGATGACATGGCTTTCTCTCACAAGGACATTTATCTCTTGTACATGTCTGTGTGTGTGAGATATATAAGTAATAACACCTATTGATATATGTAAAATTATATAATTTAACCTCTGTCAAGGTGAACAGAATTTTTTGTTAAAGTGCTCAAAAGATATTCAAAGCAAAAATTACTGTATCAAAAACATTAAAAGTTCAGGATACTTATCAAAGATCAACACAGAATTTTGCAATGCTTCATTCTTCAGAATCAAGAATATCCAGAGAAGAATCCTTTCTTATTGGGATCATGAAGCGTGGAACACAGCAAAACCAATTTGATCTTTCATAAGTATCCTGAATTTTACACACACACACACACACACACACACACACACACACACACACACGCAATAGTGTCATGTGAAAATCTTTCAATCCTTTTCTGTCAACCTAATGGATAAATTGTCCATTTTCTCTTCAGTAACTGTCAACATTTCTTTATTTTTCAAACAGTTTATGTCAGGTTATGTTATCATGAGTGAAGTAAAAATGTCCATTTCTCAATTGTACCTTAAAAAAAAAAAACACTGAATTTTAAAATATTTCTCTTTATTGTAGGGGATTTTCTCAGTAACAGGTCGTCAATCCAATATCTATCTGTTTGCCAAAATTGAGAAAGTGCTCCAAGGCAGTGTATCGCATTGCACGGAACCCTACATGAGATCCACAGACATCAAGGTTGGGACAAAAGTGCATCGGCAAATGAAGCTCTTCTGCTCTCGGATCGGACATCATCGAATGCCCTTTGCATGGGCTGCAAAGTATGTGATGCAAGTTGGGGGGGGGGATAAAATTACAACTGATTTCTACTTTGATTCATTTGGATCTATTTCTTTATCTTTGTTGGTTTTTTTAAAGATTCATTTCTAGTGAGATCACACAAAGAGATTCCGTCTTATGGATGATGTTTCATTTAATTCAGACTTTTTCTCATTTATAGTACAAATGATACTTAAGGAATTTCAGTGACATACCAGACATATCATATTCCTCCAAAATATTAGGATTTCATAAATTTGTAATAAAATGCATGAAAAGAAAGTTCTTTTAATCTGAGGGCCAAAGAAGGAGCAAGGATGAATTTCCAGTAACATTAAAAAGTACCATTCAATAATTTTTCAGCATTCCATGTCAAAATGCTTGAAGAGGGGAGGTTTTATGCATCATTAAATATTGTGGTTTGTTTTCAAGTATCATCTATTCTTCTTTATGTATGCTAGACAATTTTCTTACAGTTGAAGAAAACTTGAAGTGAGAAATGTAGTTATACAAATGGGACTGTGAATACCATGGACTGAACATGGGTATAATGAGGAAGTTTTAAAGAAAACAGGTGAACTAAAAAGACACTTATACTTAAAACCAGAAACAGTTGAAATTTCTGGGGTACATAATGAGGAAAGAGGGTTTTGAGAATTTAACACTCACAGGACAACTGAAGGCAGGATAAGCAGAGGGTGACAGCAAATAATTGCTCTTACGAGTTTGAATAGATGCAAGAAGGAAAGATGGCTGGGATAGCCAAATGTTGCTTGGTGCTACTGGGGACAGGAAGATGTGAAGAGCCATGATTGTGCAGATCCTTAAGGGGCGTAACCTATAAAAGAAGATTACTGAAAATTAAGAAATTTGTTGTCAGTTTTTTTATTGGTACTAATTAGAATAATCTTGATGTCCAGATTATTGTTTAATTGTTAGTAAGATGGCATTTAACAAAAATATATATATATATATATAGAAAAACTTGTTTCTTTCTGAGATCTCTAGATACTAGAATATTCTTTTAAAGGCAACAAAATCTTGGAAGCTGATCTGAATTAATCAAGGTATAATACTGACAAGAAAACTGTACCAGTTAAAAAAAACAAAACAAAACAAAACTCACCCCAATATTATTTAAGGAAATATATATTTATATAATAGCTTTCCTTACTATTCAAAAGAAAAATATGCCAAAACCTACGCAGAAACCTGAAACTATGAATGGAACTAAACTCCATGTTTATTCCTATATGCAAATATTTATGATAAAGTTTAACTTATGGAATCAGCTTAAGAGATTAACAGCAGTAATTCATAATAAAATTGGAGAATTATTAAAATATAGCATAATAAGCAAATGTGACAGAAGATGTTTTCTTACCATAGATCTTAGCAATGTAAGCATATGATTTTATTTCTTCTTATAAATCTTTTTCACTTAAAGGAATCCCTTTTATAACTTCTCTTTATCACAGTGGTTCTCATCCTTTTCTATCCTATGCAACCTTTTCACCATATATCAGAGTATCACCCCCCCCCTCTCCAAGATTTTCCAACTCAAAAGGTGCATTCAAAATAATATGTATATATTATTGAAAATCTTCATTCTTCTCCATATTACTACATATATACGTTTACATGGATTATTTTTCTAGAGGAGTTTTACAAATTTAATACCAATAGAAAATGTTGATGGATTTTTAAACTTGAATGTTGCATGTACAGTAATTTGTTTTAATTTATGACTAATTATTAAATAAATAAACTGAAGCAGGACTTCAATAAACAAAAAGTTCAATAAAAAGTCAGGGTGAATCCATATTGAATATAAAATTCACCATACCAACTTTGTTTGGCACTCATGAGGGGGCTCCAAATTCTGTAAATAAAAAAAAAACAAACAAACAAGATTTCCCCCTTTGCAAATCCTCCCCCCAAAGGGATTACCACTCTTCCGCCACCTGATTGAGAACTCTGTTTTATTGTACAAGAATTATCAGCATCACTAGTTTTTCATTTTGGGTGTTGGGATGGCCAAGGACACATTCCAATATTTGAGCAGAGTACTGCAAGACAGGGGGATATCTTTGGTAACAAAGACAAGAATACGGAACTGTTATGTGACATCTGTCCTTCTTTACGGCAGCGAATGTTGGATGATTTCCTTAAAAAGGTGAAGAAGAGACTCGAGGCGACAGAGATGTGGTTCTACAGAAGGATGCTAAGGATATCATGGACCGAGCGTGTGAGCAACGATGAGGTCTTAGAAAGGATGCAAACAAGGAAAAGGCATACACTTAACATTAGGAAGAGGCAGATGAATTTTCTGGGACATATAATGAGGAAGGAGGGCCTGGAGAATCTGATATTCACATGTCAAATAGAGGGAAAGAGAGACAAGGGAAAACAACGCATGACATACCTGGCGGACTTAAGCAAGTAGATTACAGAACATGGTCTGAGAGAGGAATCGGAGGGAAGGAACTTGTTGAGAGCTGCAAGGGATAAAGGGAGGTGGAGAGAAATGGTCGTCTATGTCCTGAAAGGACATGGCACATAACAAGAAAGAATGTAGTGCCATGGAACAATAGCCTTAATGGACTAAATCATTTGGCTTGTGGATTTGGTGATATAGTCATTGTGACTTCGGTCCCTGGATTAAGTAGCACAGATATAATCTCAGTGAAACCAAGATAAGCAATAACTGAGTAGTACTAAAAAGGAAATGAGACATAGTCATCAGAATGAGGACAATCTACTGTAGATTAAGGTTCTAGTTTGAGATTCCTTAAAGGTTACCTGTATTAACATACACCTAAAGAAGGCCAGAATGCACAATGGCTGAAACATTGTGATAATAACAACAAAGATGAGGAAAATAGCCCAAATGTAATGGTAATATTAACTGTTTCCTTATAAGGGAACTTCTGGCATTCATTAATCAAGCAACCAATCTACACTTTTTTCACTCTGAGCATTGGGCCAGAATCAAAGTTTAGTATCTGTTTTCATCTCTAATGGGAATATCAGCCATTTCCTCATAAGGAAACATTTGAGATTTATTAATTAAAACAGTCCTACTGTTGGTTAAAATTTATGAAATCTTTCTCTTAAAACAATTCTTTAAGAAAATAGTTTTCTCCAGTTCAGTAATTGTTATAGCTCTTTCCATAATTGATGGGTGTTTCCTTCCTAATCTTTTGTTTGAAGTAGTGTAGAATGTCAACATCTTGATTATGTCATTATTTTCTCTTACATGTGCTATCCCTTTTAGTTGTTGTACATCCTTAAGTGATGTGGTTTCTATTACTTGGTACAGTTTTTTGTTTGTCTTTCTGTGTAAATAAATGTTATGAATTGTTTATTCTTGTGGTTGACCACTAAAAAGTGAAACCATAGCTAAGATGGTGGCAAAACCACAGTGTACAAAAAGTAGTCTCCCTAATATAATGCCTAATTTTATTGGTCAATTAATATCTGATCATTGATATTCCATTTTAACATGATAGGAACTAAATGATGACAGCTTCCTTTAGACGTAGCACATCCACATTTATAAATTAAAAAGACTTTATGTTAAAGCTTTATTTTGTTGAATGTGGCAAATTTATAAAACATTTAATTTACTTTATTAGAAGAAGAAAAAAGATTGGAAGTTAATTTTCTTTTTTGTCATTCTTTTGTAGGTCTGTCTCTCTTCAGCCTGCCAGTGAGGCCACAATGGTTCTCTATCGACAGGAGAGTTCCAAGCTGTCTGAAGAAGAGATAATAAAAAGATTACAAGAAATGCGAAGGTAATAAGTTTTTTTTTTAAATTTAAAAAACAAAAACAAGTGTATATAAATTAGAATTTCATATGAATACTTATCAGTTGGTATTTGTCTTTTTCTTCTCTTTTTTTTCACTCAATACAAGACCCAAGAGCCACTCAAGATAGAAGTTTACTGTGTGGAGTTGTTTGAACATAAGAAAGGGCAAGAAGTGAAGTTGATAGGGCTATGCAAGAAAGATGATGGCTAAATCTAGACTTGAAGAAGTCAAGATTTAACTAGTGAATAACATTTCCAAGTTCACTTGGAGATTTTAGAAATATAGTGTGGAATTTTAAAGGGAACTGGAAACCCAATCCTAAACAGGAAACCAGGGATAAACTACCTCTATTGAGAGCGGGGGGGAACTAGTGACTAAAATTTTGGAGTTCAGCTGGAGGTGCTAGAAGTATAGGAGCCAAAACAAACTTTAGAAGTATCCGGAAACCCAATCACAAGCAGGAAAAAATATATATAAATAGTAAATAAAATTAAGGCGATTAGCTCTGACTACATATGTTAGGGTAGCACTGACAGTATGATATTATTTATTAAGGTTTACCTTAGTATAAGTTCAAATATCCTCTATCAAAATAAAATCAACCAGGGAATTAACATTTTTTTTTTTTTTTTTTTTTGATAAGGTACATGAAACATGGTGAGATATACATACAAATAAGTTTTGGATTGACTGTTTAGGCTAGCAAAAGATGATTAGAAGCCATTCAAAAATGGATACACTTAAATAAATAAAATCAGGTAGGGAATAAATAAAATAAAAAAAATCTTATCGGTTCTCTCCTCCACTAAATTTCGTTAATGTTACCTGACCATTTGGCCAAAAGGAATTGAATTTTCAAGATGATGCATATATAATGTTTTAAGTTAGATTTTGAATGTTACAATCTTAACACTTCAGTCTTTCAGTTTTTGCATACGGTCATAATTTATTATTGAAGTCAATGTTTTTATAATAAAATCTGTATTAATCAATATGGATAAGATTTTCTGGATTCATATAAGCATTATAAATCTGAGGTATTGTTTCCATTGTTGAAAGTATTCCTGGAACACTACTTTGAGATTAGCAGGAGGCAACTGCCTTGTTGCATTTCTTGTTACTTTTAAGTGGGATTTGACTTTTGCTAAGAGGAAAAAGTTACGAGTTGAGATCTGGGGAGTATGGTGGATTTTGATCCTGGAAAATGTTGTGCTTGGCCAATAACTGCTGCACAAGCTGCACTGAATGGGAAGATGTGTTGTCATGGTGCAGTTATCATTCATCGGATCCTGCAAACACAGCAACACATCATGGTGATGCTCTTTGTTTACTGTCTGATCTGGTGAAGCATAATCATGAGGAACAATTGCCTTATAGTTGAAGAAAACTATCAACAGTGTCTTCACATTGATTCGACTCATTCATGATTTCTTCTGTCTCTGAGAAGTTGTGGTCTTCCACTCCAAAGACTGAGCTTTGGTTTCAGGGTCATAGCCATGGGACCACAATTCATCACCTGTTATGACAGTTTCCAAAAAGTTTTCTTTCGTGTGGTGAGCTAACCACATTCTATGCACTTTCCTTCCAAGCACTGCTATAAACAACAAAAGTGAGCAAAAAAACATAGTGTGTATGGGTGACAGAGAGTTCAATGTCAGTCTGTGCGAAGCGGCTTCACTCTGCGCACTTTAACTCCATTGCCATAGCAACAGTCCCAATACTTTTTGCTCAGACCTAGTATGCCAGTTTCAGCTTAGCTATCCTTATTTAAACCATTAATAACTTGTTTTGGTGAGTTCCACGAGCCATGTTTGATGGATGTCAGTTATCAGTTATCTCCTGCTAATTTTCCCTCTGAAAGTTCTCCACTGCCTTAACCAGGTATTGAACTCACACTCTTTGGGTCTGTCACTGGATCTAACCAACGCCTTTATCCACTGTGCCATGTGTCCTTGACATGGCTCGTGGAACTAGAACAGTCTACCCCAGTGATCGAAATAAAGGGTTCAGTTCGAAATTCCAACCACCTGAAGAAGACCGGAGCGTACAACGGCCGAAACATTGTGACAAATATGGCGACAAAGATGAGGACAATAGTCCGAATAATGTAAATACTTAACATGGACTGTTTGACATTCTGTAACCTTCATTAGACTTTTGGCCATTGATTTTTGTCAGCTTTAGCATTGCTTGCAGCAGTTTTTATTGCTTCCCAGAGATCTTCTTTGCTTGAATGTTGTTTTCCACTCTCATATATATTTTTCTTAATGATGGAACTCAATTTCTCTATTGGTCTAATATCTAGAGAATCTAGGAGCCACTCCATCAATTTAATGTCTTTGAAAACTTTTTTGACAAGCTGGGCAGCCTTACAGAATAAGAAGTGGCATTGTCGTAAAATTATATACACTTCAGCTGAAAGTTTCTTGCTTGTGACCTGTACCATTGATATGATCTCCAGGGATTTCAATATATTATTATGCATTTATCTTGGTACCAGCATCAATTAAGGGATTTTACAGCTTATAATACATTAATCTTCCTTAAAATAACTGTCTTCTCAGTTTTTTTAATTGATTGTTTACATAAAAGACCCAACCACATGTTCATCACTAAAAATTAGTTCATAAGTTTTCATGTACTTCACCCAACTTAGAGTTTCTCTTTGTGAAATTTACTTAAAATATGGTAGTTTGGTTGCTTTCAAGTCTTTAGCCAAAGTTCTTAATATTCTACATCTTTTCTCTTTATTTAAAATTCACAACAGCAAATTCTTCAAATATTTTCTTGTCAGTCAGTCCAGTAATTTTTCTTATTACCCTCCACATTTTTCTCATATCTTAAATTTCGTTTTTGTCTTGCTCCCGAAAACTTTTGTAATTTCTTTTTTGATCTCTGTGCAACGTTTTGCTATTTCTAATATTCTCATACCACAATAGCTTTGCAATATCTTTAAAAATTTCCTTTATGCTGATACAGTGATACATGCCCATGAATAGCCAATCTGCTGGGGGGGGGGTCATTTTTATTGAGACACAATCTCTCGATCGATTGCCATTAAAGATTTCAAGCCCATTCAGTGAGGACTTTGAGTGACTGTGTGTTAAAACAGCCATCAACAGCTTCCAAACCTTTTTTTTTTACCTAGTTTTACTCAAAAGGTTTGGGTCAACCCATAGTTTTCAGATATTTCCCAATGATGTTGCATGCTGGGATAGACCCCTCAGAAAGATATTATGAAGAACTTACCTCCTTGACTAATAAACCATGGTGGATTTGAAACTAGGTCTTGTCACTGATGCACTAATGCCCTAAACACTTGGCTATGTACCCTTAAGATATTATTTAAATCCTATGTGGTAGGTGGTGTGTGTTGGTAGGATTTTCTTTGGAACAAAACAAACTGACTCAAGAATATAAAATAATATATTTTTACTTATTTGCTTTACAGGGCTGAGTGAGTCCTTAGGTATTCAGTGTAGCAAAATGTTCATTTATAAGGTAGATATTGGTAGCAGTTTGGAGAAATGTCCGTTTCAGTAGTTTGGAAGTCAGACCATGATAGGGATAGTAGTATTATTAGAAGTAAGGTCAATCTACTGCATTTTTCACGGCCCTAAGTAGGGTATAAATATCATTAGCTGATTTTTCCATAATAGCATTTTTTTTGTTCATCACTGTCACTGCCTTTTCTGGTTCTGGCCCAGAGGTGTCAGTTTATCTTTGTTTTGACCAGGCTGAGAGATTCTGGTACAAATATTGGTTTCAGCTAACATCGAAGGTCTCTTTGTGTCAATTTTTGATTGGTCAAAATTATTTTAATTTCTGGTGTTCCTTTCTTTTTTATTTTCTTATTGTTTTTTTTTTGTTTTTTTATAATGGAAGTTATGTGTGGAGCCTCCTTGATTTTTTTTTTTTTTTTTTTTTTTTTTTTTTCAGTCACAAGTAAGTAGGCTCTGATCCTGCAAACTTCTGGCATTTGTAGGCCATGTTCAGTCTTTTCTTGTTCCTCTTTATTTGAAGGTTACCTTCTTGTTAGTTGAGAGAGAGAGAGAGGGAGAAGTATAGAAAGAGAAGTTTAGAGAGAAAGAGATACAAAGATAAGAGTTTTAAAGGAAAGTGCAAATGCCTTATTTTAATTTTTTTTTATTTTTGTTTATATATTTTTTTTTTATCAGGACTCACTACACCTAAATTATTGCATCCAGTTTCTTAAAATTAAACAAATCTAAAACAATTATCAAAAATCAACTCTCCCACTTTGTGGACCTTATCAGTGTTTCTTCCTTTTGCCAAGCTTCCTGCCTTCATTTCTGGCATCAATTCACACAAACTCATTAAGTTTCCCCTGTCTTGGCCCCAATATACCCAATGACGGCTGAGTTTTCCTAGCCTTTCTTCCTCTTCATATGTCCAAGAAATTTCATCTCTATCTTTCTGTATATAAGTATTCTTTTTGGCGCCATTTTTGTGAAGATTTCCTCGTTGCTTACTTGCTCTCTACATGGCATTCTCAATATCTTTCTGTGGAACCACATTTCTGCTGCCTCCACTTTTCTAACGAAATTTTTCTGTTTCCCATCACTTTGCTTATCTTTTGGACGATATCTTTCGCTTGTTCAATGCATGTTCAGACTTCAAAGCTGCATTTTCCATCCTCTGGTAAAACACTTCCCAGATATTTAAACTTTCCTCTTGATATCTCCAAATCATTACAGTCGATGCTCAGTCCTTTTTTCTCACCTTCACTTGTCTAGATCTTGTATTTTTCTTTTTGTGTTAGCCATCAGCATGTGTCATCTGGTTCTGAGCAGATAGTGTTAAGAAAGTAGAAAAAATTAAAGGGAGATAACTCAGTGATTTTTTCTTTTTGTTTTGTTTTTTTTGAAAGACCAGAGAAGCAAAGTAAATGGCAAGTTATCCCAGGACACCTCAAGATTCGCCTTGAACCCATCGATGAAGATATTCCAAGTGAGTTCCTATAAAACAATTTCTTTCTTACTGAATGGTCTCCTTAAAATGAAACATTAATTAAGTTATATTCAGATATTATTGAATTTTACCTTTCTTTTTTTTTAATAAAGTTAATTAATCTTTTTAGTTAATTATCTGACATTCTTTTAAATTTTATAGTTGGAATAATTTTTCCACCCCTCTACCTCATTGTAGTCACAAGTTTTCTTGTTTCCCTTTTTACAGGTACAAATAATTTGGTAACTCTCAAAACCTTTATATAATCAATAATTGATTATAATCAGTAATTTCTGGTTTTCTAATCTAATATTAAATATCCTGAAGAAAATAGCAATAATCAGGCATAATGGATAAAGTTTCATGCCATTTAGATTAGCAGTTTTTTTCATGCCATTTAGATTAGCAGTTTTTTTTTCATGCCATTTAGATTAGCAGTTTTTTTTCATGCCATTTAGATTAGCAGTTTTTTTTTTCATGCCTTTTAGATTAGCAGTTTTTTTCATGCCATTTAGATTAGCAGTTTTTTTTTCATGCCATTTAGATTAGCAGTTTTTTTTTCATGCCATTTAGATTAGCAGTTTTTTTTTTCATGCCATTTAGATTAGCAGTTTTTTTCATGCCATTTAGATTAGCAGTTTTTTTCATGCCATTTAGATTAGCAGTTTTTTTCATGCCATTTAGATTAGCAGTTTTTTTCATGCCATTTAGATTAGCAGTTTTTTCATGCCATTTAGATTAGCAGTTTTTTTTCATGCCCTTTACATTAGCAGTTTTTTTTTCTTAAGTGTCTTATTGCTATAAAACTGAAAAACTTTTCAGTGTTTTGATTGTTTATAATTACAAGAGAATAAATATTGTGATTATTTTTTTTAATTACTAATTAGATATAATTTTAAAGATCTCTATAATTTTTTTGTCCTATGTTCTTGTAAAATCCAAAATAAATTTGAATCATATGTATCAGATCAGGATCACAGGCTATAAAGAAAAGGAAACCAAAAATAAAATTTTAAACCTTTTTGAAATAAATGATTTTTCTTGTGACTATTTTTTAATGTTTGAAATTTGAAATATAGTGGAAACGAAATGCAGATGGAGCATCCAATCACTATTGATAATGGTACCAACACTTGTCGGTCAAAGACAATGTTTAGTGTGCTGTCTCTACAGAAAGACAGCACATGGTTGCCATGCCAGAACAGAACTCCACAATGTCTGATTATGAAGAAAGACAATGTCAACCAACTTCCCCCTGAGATTTTCAGGATGGTGAGCTGAGGTGTTGTTAGCTATGCAAATGATTCATTTTGCTAGCCAACTGCTAAGGTTTTAGGCTCCATAAAAGCAGACACATTTTCTGGGAAGATGCAGAGCTTGGCAGTATGTCACGTTGACTGCACAACGGGATTGCCATGTGTTACCAAGGATTTTTGTTTGTGTTACCCAGCATTGTTTCAAATTTGTTTGTCCTTGTTTATGTTTCCAGTGTCAAAGCCATTCACCCTGTACACATGGTGGGTTCCTGTGTGGAAGTCACGTCATTGCTCTGCTCTTCATGATCCAGCGTTTTATTTTGGTGCTGCTGAATTTTCAATCCCTCTTTGTTGGTAGATACCCAACCAATAAGAAGAAAATGCCTTCATGAAACCAATAAGAAGGAAATGCCTTCATGAAACCAATAAGAAGGAAATGCCTTCATGAAACCAATAAGAAGGAAATGCCTTCATGAAACCAATAAGAAGGAAATGCCTTCATGAAACCAATAAGAAGGAAATGCCTTCATGAAACCAATAAGAAGGAAATGCCTTCATGAAGCCAATAAGAAGGAAATGCCTTCATGAAGCCAATAAGAAGGAAATGCCTTCATGAAGCCAATAAGAAGGAAATGCCTTCATGAAGCCAATAAGAAGGAAATGCCTTCATGAAGCCAATAAGAAGGAAATGCCTTCATGAAGCCAATAAGAAGGAAATGCCTTCATGAAACCAATAAGAAGGAAATGCCTTCATGAAACCAATAAGAAGGAAATGCCTTCATGAAACCAATAAGAAGGAAATGCCTTCATGAAACCAATAAGAAGGAAATGCCTTCATGAAACCAATAAGAAGAAAATGCCTTCATGAAACCAATAAGAAGGAAATGCCTTCATGAAGCCAATAAGAAGAAAATGCCTTCATGAAGCCAATAAGAAGGAAATGCCTTCATGAAGCCAATAAGAAGGAAATGCCTTCATGAAGCCAATAAGAAGGAAATGCCTTCATGAAGCCAATAAGAAAGAAATGCCTTCATGAAACCAATAAGAAGGAAATGCCTTCATGAAACCAATAAGAAGGAAATGCCTTCATGAAACCAATAAGAAGAAAATGCCTTCATGAAGCCAATAAGAAGGAAATGCCTTCATGAAGCCAATAAGAAGGAAATGCCTTCATGAAGCCAATAAGAAGGAAATGCCTTCATGAAGCCAATAAGAAAGAAATGCCTTCATGAAACCAATAAGAAGGAAATGCCTTCATGAAACCAATAAGAAGGAAATGCCTTCATGAAACCAATAAGAAGGAAATGCCTTCATGAAACCAATAAGAAGAAAATGCCTTCATGAAGCCAATAAGAAGAAAATGCCTTCATGAAACCAATAAGAAGGAAATGCCTTCATGAAACCAATAAGAAGGAAATGCCTTCATGAAACCAATAAGAAGGAAATGCCTTCATGAAACCAATAAGAAGGAAATGCCTTCATGAAGCCAATAAGAAGAAAATGCCTTCATGAAACCAATAAGAAGGAAATGCCTTCATGAAACCAATAAGAAGGAAATGCCTTCATGAAACCAATAAGAAGGAAATGCCTTCATGAAACCAATAAGAAGAAAATGCCTTCATGAAACCAATAAGAAGGAAATGCCTTCATGAAACCAATAAGAAGAAAATGCCTTCATGAAACCAATGCAAACAATACTTTACATCTGTTGACTCTTTTACCTGTTTATTTGCCTTTCATAAATGCTTATTCTTCTTCTGATTTCAAATATCTCAGACATTTTGATGTTACAAAACTAAACGCCATTAAATAAGTCTAAATAAAGTAAACATTTGTCCTTACCTCAGGATTTATGTACTAATTAACACTAATGAAGTTAATGTAGCTTAATATGAAACTAAATTACATATTATAAATTAATATATAATACAATATTATATTTCCTGTTTTGTTTTGTTTCCAGACTGTCTAACTCCCTCATTGCTGCCTGTGCATAATTTTCCTGATCCTCCTGACGGTCCACTTCATATTGAAGTGGAAGAATTCCTGGATGACAAAGGAGAATTCAGTTCTCCGTTTTGTTCCTACCAGAATCATCTCTATGTCTATCCAATCAGCCTTAAATACGATTGCCAGAAAACTTTCACAAAGGTCAGGCAATTTGATTTGTTTTTCTTTCATTGCTAATTTTTAATTTAGGAATGCCCATTTAAAGCAGACTTTTCTAATCTCTCTTGGAAAAATGTGTTTAGATCAATTCAGAAATCTGTCATGAGACATCACCTTTAACAGCAGCTGAAATGACCTTAACTGGAATTAAAAACTTGGCCACTACCATATATTATATTGCAAAGTGCAAAAGAAAGCAAAGACTTTAGACAAAATACTCATAGGAATCAATTTAACGTCTATTCTTTTCATATACCTTCATTTGTAATCATACATCAACTGGATGTCAAAATAAAGTCAAAATTCACTATTTACATTATTTGGACTATTGTCCTCATCTTTGTTGCCATATTTATTACAACGTTTTGGCCATTGTACGCTCCGGCCTTTTTCAAGGACACATGGCACAGGGGATAAAGACGTTGGTAACATCCAGTGACAGGACCCAAAGAGTGTGAGTTCATTACCCGGTTAAGGCAGTGGAGAACTTGGAGAGGGGAATTAACAGGAGATAACTGATAACTGACATCCATTAGACATGGCACGTGGAACTAGAGCAGTCTACCCTAGTGAGCAAAATAAAGGGTTCAATTTGACATTCCAACCACCTGAAGAAAGCCAGAGCGTACAACGGCCAAAACATAATAAATATGGCGCCAAAGATGAGGACAATAGTCTGAATAATGTAAATAGTGTACATAATACCTCATCTCAGAAATATAGACAGATACTGAAAGTCAAAATTTGTTGGCTCTCTTGAATATTTTACATTTGATTAATCTAGCACATTTTTTTTTACTAGCTGCTATTCTGTTTAATTGATCAAAAAAGTAGATTAAAGTAAAACTGATTGAAATTTATGACAAATATTAACCTTCAATTATTCTTCTTTTTTTGTCTCTCCTCTTTTGTCAACTCTTTCTGACTTGCTACCGACACCTCGTCTCATCTCTCTTACTATATTGATGAAAGATGAAGAATACATTTGCTTGCTTTCTTCACTGTTTTGTATTTAGA